>CAUYON010033551.1:0-35231 GCA_963573935.1 Arctocebus calabarensis | reverse complement strand
CTTCTCTAAAGAAGACAGATGAATGGCTAACAAACATTTGAAAAAATGCTCATCATCCCTAATTATTAGAGAAATGCAAATGAAAACCACCCTGAGATTCCATCTAACTCCAGTGAGAATGGCCCACATCACAAAATCCCAAAACTGCAGATGCTGGCATGGATATGGAGAGAAGGGAACACTTTTACACTGCTGGTGGGACTGCAAACTGATACAACCTTTTTGGAAGGAAGTATGGAGAACTCTCAAAGAACTCAAGCTAGACCTTCCATTTGATCCTGCAATCCCATTACTGGACATCTACCCAGAAGGAAAAAAATCCTTTTATCATAAGGACACTTGCACTAGACTATTTATTGCAGCTCAATTTACAATCACCAAAATGTGGAAACAACCTAAATGCCCACCAATCCAGGAATGGATTAACAAGCTGTGGTATATGTACACTATAGAATACTATTCAGCCTTTAAGAAAAATGGAGACTTTACAGCCTTTATATTAACCTGGATGGAAGTGGAACACATTATTCTTAGTAAAGCATCACAAGAATAGAGAAACTTGAATCTTATGTACTCAATTTTAATATGAGGACAATAAATGAGAATTAATGGTATGGTGGGGGTGAGGGAAAAGGAGAGCAGAGAGAGAAAGAATGAGGGGTGGGGAAATGAAGAACAGAGAGAGGGAAGGAGCAAGGTGGGTGGGGTCTTGGTGTGTGCCCCACCTTTGGGGGGCAAAACAGGATTGTAAGAGGGACTTTACCTAACAAATGCAATCAGTGTAACCTGGTTTATTGTACACTCAATGAATCCCCAACAATAAATAAATAAGACAAAAATAATAAAAATAAAAAATAATAATTACACTGGGATAATTACCTTTAATGAAAATGGAAAATGTGCTTGTATTGAAAGAAGTCATGGTATAGTCTGATGGCTTGAAAATTTCAAATGAGACTTCCTTGAGCTGAAATCTGAGGTGTATATAGGGATTAACAAGGGAATGTATCTTGGGGTTAGGGTATGCCTAGAAATTGAAATGTCCTGAACAAGGACATGAAGTGACAAAAAGCAAAGAAAGTTTTTGTGGATTAAAGGAATCTTGAAGGTAGATGTTGGTAATATAGGGTAGGTGGTGCTTTGCCATCTTGTACTTAGGATCTTTGGACTGGAAATCAAGGCAATTTCCTCTCTCAGAGAACAATTAACAATGTCAGAATATTTCTTTTGTTGTCAAACTAGAGATAATGATATTGGAGTCTAGTTAGTATAGTCCAGAGATACTGCTAAAAATCCTACAATGCACAGAACAAACCTTATGTCCAATCTCAACTCAGAATTACCTGATTCAAATTGTCACTAGTATCAAGGTTGAGAAAACCATCAGCACATTCTTTAATTACACAGCAGGGAAAAAAAAAGACCAATGTTTTTTCAATATTTGCCTTGGAAACTATAAACGTCACTCTATCCACAATCTAGTTGCCATAAGTAGTCACATGTTCCTGCTTAATATGACTTCATGGAGGACAGGAAATGTGATGTAGTAGAAAACTTACCTGATAAGAACAACTTTTACTTCCATAGTCTAAAGCAGGATTAAGCTTTAATTATATTGTACCATTGAAGTCACCCCTTTAGATTATGGTATGAAAGTGGTAGAGCAGAGGGCATAGCCATGGTTGACATCTGATCCACATGCCAGGAGAATAAACGTGAGTCTGCTGAGGATATTGAACTGAATTCTGCTTTCACACTGAAAATTTCACTGAAACCCTGCAAAAGGCAATATATTAAATTTCAACTTAATTTTCTCAGATATGTATGAAGATGGAATTTATTATACTTAAGAATTGAATATTAAGGGTAATTAATAGATTTGGCAGCTCCTTTATTCTTAGTCTAAGCTGAGAAAATTCTAGTGTTCACCAAATGAAGCAAGTTTTCCAGTTTCCAAGTCATTAATTCAAGTGGAATGAGTGACTGAGAAACTGAGAAACTATCTGCATTTATTTTTTTTAAATCTGGCAGATTCTGAACTCCTAAGAGAATAAAATAAGTTTAGAATAAATCATAATGTTGAACTTTAGCATTAAGCTTTTTTTCTTTTTTCTAGCCATGTATAATCTCTCTGAATTAAGATCTTAATAATTACAGTAAAAAATAGCTTTTGACAAGACAGTATGGTGCCTTTGAGAAGAAAACAAACTCTAGAGCCTCTGGTCTAGAGTTCTGGCTCTACTATGTGTTCTGCTGGTCCCTTGGCCTTACTTTTCTAAAGGAGACATTTTAGGATGACTTTTCATAGGAAAGATCTTGGCACATTAATAAACATATAATAAACACTACATGATATTACCATTCTTCCTACTACTATTGCTATCTTATTATTACTTTCAGATTGAACTAATTATCCTTTCTTTAGTGAATAATGCATACCCCCAAGAATGGCTTCGTTTAAACCTCAGATAGGATTTTGGTCAAAGCTGAGAGATTTGCATCCTGCTATTCATTTATTTGTTAGGTTATTTTATTAAGTTCATGTATCAATTAGTCTTGAGAGAAGAGATTAAAAACCACATCAGTAATTTAAATGGTGGAATGGTGCAATGAATTTAACAGATACTAAGTACTAAAGAAATTAAAGAAGTCTCTAAGAGGTCCAAAAATTGAAAATGCAGAAAACAGCAAATATGTGTGGGCTGGAAAAAGGTGAACAAGAATAGAACCAAGAATGTAGAAGACACCTCCCTAAACTCCAGTCAATTCCAAGATATAATTCTTCAAAAGAGTAAGCTTGGGCTGACATTGGCAAAGTAACGTACCAAGGGAATGGGCCATAGCTGGTTTGTGGGAACCACTTATAAAGTATCAGAGAAACTTTCTATCATGGCTCCTAACTTTTTGTTTATTGACCTATGGGCTCCCATGTTAGAAGAAAATATATTGGAATCAGAAAAAGAAGCCCATTTCTCTTGCTCTAGTCTTCTGTTACTATACTCCTCAAGCGCCTACTGTCCACAAAGCCTACCAGAGAGACAGATGCCAAAGGAACTATGTTTGTAGGGTTCAATTCCAGTGTTATTAGGAGCAAAGTGAAATATAACATCTGCTCACTGGCACAGCCAACAGTTTGCTGGAGCTGGTTCTACCACTGGCTTGTAGGAGATGGTTGTGTGCATCTTATTGGCTACTTATTTAGTGATGTCATGTAGATAGCTTGAAATTAACCATGCTGGAATTATCTAAATAACAGAAATCAGCAAATTTTCTAAATTTGGTGCTTTTTGTTGTCATCATTGTGAGAAAGTGCATTTATCAGCATAGCACAGGTATAGACAACTTTACAGAGAACAAACATCCTACAAAAGTAAGAATCCAATTTTTAAAACTCATTGAAATGCATAAATAAATTGAATATTTTTTTCTAAAAAAATCATCCATGGAATTTGGCAGCATAGATTCCATTTTCTACTGTTTCCTAAATGTGTAAAATGGAATAAAATGTCTTTAAACTGACATTTGATAATCTGAAAAAATAGAGAAAATAATAGGACCTCTCCTAGGATTATTCTGAAGATTGAACAAGACAAACCAGATAAAGAGAGGCATACAGAATAAACCCTAAAGTGTGAGTGATGATGAGGATTAACACATAACAGTCCCCCAAAATTTACTAAACATTTTAATATTAAAACTCAGATAAATGTATCATATATGTACTGACAGAGATACTAATGGTAGTCTTCAAAAACTTTGTATTGCAATTCATTAAAATATGTCTGAAATAGTTCTAGAGATTAAAAGGTATTTGGAAGATAATGTTCATAGACTATAAAAATTTTAAAATATTTGTTATTTAAGTTAATAACTCACTTTCTGGACAGTTATCCTAAGTGTCCATCTAAAACATAGAAGAAAAATATTTTTTTTCATTGCTGTATCCCTAGTGCCTAAAACACAGCAGGTGCTGAATAAACATTGAATGAATAGATGAATGAATGAATGGGCAAGTTAGGTATTGGCACCATTTCAGAATTACAGAATTGAAGCCTAGAGTAGCTAAATGCTTTCTTCACTTAAAAGAAATAGAAAGTAGCAGTCTACTTTTTCGGAACGGTTCAATGCTCAAGATATACCACTGTGAACCTATCCTTGGCATACATTATTAAATCAGTCACCTTTTAGAGCAAAATCACAAGGTATTTCAAATTAGGAGAATGTTTGAAAAAGTCTATTGTGCAAACCAGTCCACCTTCCATTGGCGATATCACCATGATTTTTAAGTCAGTCTCACCCAACTCAGCTAGAATTTCAATCACACTATGCTAAGTGAGTAATATGACATTGTACTCCCACACCTAGAATTGAAGGAGGTGGCTCAAGGGGGGAAGAGACTGGTCTTGAATGAGTTTCTCTTCTTCAGTTTTGCTATTTGTTTTATTTCATTCCCAATCAAGTCTCATGTGAGTTGCATCAAGAGTGGTCACATTTTTTCAGGATTCTTATAATTTCTGATAAGTATGTTTCTCTTTTATGTTTGTTTCAAAGTCTGCACTAAAAGAAAAAAAATTTGTTAAAAGATTCTCACAAAATACTTTTTCTCCCACGTGTTCTGCATGATGATGCATCTATTTATTTGTAACACTGTGGAGTCTGCCAAATTGGGCAGTTTCTGTACTGTAAGAATTCTTTGCCATGATATGCTTGCTATTGGAAGATTCTTCCTCCCCACCCCCAACTCTTCTTTCCTCCCTTCTTCCATCTTTCCCTGCCCCTCTTTGTTTCTTTCATTCTTTCTTTGTTTTTCTCCATCCCTCTCTCCCTCTCACACTCCATCTTTACCTTTGTTGTTTCCTTTCTTCTTTTCTTTCTTTGTTTCTGTTTCTTGCCCAAAGTAAGTTGTGTTACAGAGCCTAATAGGAAACAAAAGGTTTATTCCATCATTATTAAATGAGTTGATTTTATTACTTAAAAAAAAACTTTATATGCTTGGATATTTTGATTAGAAATATTCTTATTAAAGAAAAAGAAATGCTTTGATAGAATTTTCTAGGTGACTATATTAATGCCCTGCTTCTTTCAGGGGCAAAAAATCTCATAATAAAAATAGAATGAAATACAATGGGATGGAGTAGAACAGAATAGGATAAGTGAAAAAGAATCTTTGCCTTGGAATACCTGAAATCTTAGATTGATACCTTCATTGTTGTTATTTAAACAACAGACTTTAAAGTAAACTGCAAATATATGATCATACAACATGTACAGTATTTTCCTCTCTATTGTGTGAGTCTGAAGCATGTAATCTATGCTAAATACAATAATAAAATGTAGCTGATGCTTTTTCTAAGCATTATGGGACATTTTTCAAATGCTAATTAATTTCCAAGTGACACATATTTTTCAGAAAATAAAAATAAAGAGGACAACATACTTGAATAATTTAGTTATTAAAGATCATTATTGGTTGATTACAATGACAATAATATCTGGAAACAGATGACAACTTCTTGAAATTATAAATACATTTCACATTTTTTGCTTCATTTGGTTTCTACTTTCTTTGTTAAAAAGCAGATATATTTACAGATTATAAAATTACCCAGAGAATATATTAAGTGCTTGCTTGCTGAATATCTTTAGCAAACAGAAGACCTAATGTCTTCCTTCACCGAGGCTATGACCTTTTTTGTACTAAGCTCTTATTGGTAGAATGATCTTTTATGATCATGAGATCCTTGATTTTAGTTGTGGAATAGAATGGAAATATTTCGCAAATAAATTCTACAGAGTTGGCTTTTTCTTAAAGGTTATAGCAAATCAAATCATGTTAAATCTTATTTCCAGTTTTATAAAATTCTAATCAGCACAATTGGAAAACCTTCACAGTAGGAACAAGTCAAACTGATGGGAAAAATTGCAGTTTTTCTTATTACACATGTGACTATGGATCCAAAATTAATCAACTGTGTGTATCGGATTCTGAGAATTTGCTAAATGCTTGTTTTGTTTTTTGGGGTGGCGCCTGTGGCTCAAAGGAGTAGGGTGCCAGCCCCATATACCAGAGGTGGAGGGTTCTAACCCAGCCCTGGCCAAAAAAAAATGAAAAAAAAAAAATTAAAAAAGGAATATATTTCAGTTTCAGGAAAGTTTGTCATATTGTCTCACTGGGAGAACATAGAGTGAAAAAGCATCTTTTTAGTTCTTTTAAAAAACATCATAGTGAGTGTATAACTTCCCTCATAACTTAGATGAAAATCATAATAAAAGAAACATTCTAATATTGATGCTATTGCTTTAATAAGTGTAAGTGTTCTACATTTACTTTTCTCTTAGCAGACCCTGTCAATACATATGCATGATATGAGCATGGTTAATGCCTTGATAACTGTGATTTTATTATCTGACATATTATTTTAAAATTGGCATAACATACTACACACTTTTCAATTACTACTCACCTTTCAAACTTCTAATTTTAATAGGTGAAATTTTATATTTTTTTCCTTTAAATGCATTGATCATAAAATAAACCTGGCAGGCTTAGAATTCGTTGTGTTGCTTCTAGGCCAAATAGATGAAATTTTCACAAACTACTGTATGATTTTAAACTATTACTTCACTACCTCAATTCCATTTACAATTTTACTTATTTTCATAAGTTCTTATTTCCAAATTCTTCCTTGTTATTTTATTATTTTTATTTCTTGCGTAATTTTCCTTGGTGAAACTGTAAAACCAAATTCTGCCGAGCTGGACTACAGGAACTTATTTTGTCTTGTGGGGGAGGTGCAAAGAGAAGGATAGAATAAGAATTATAGATCAGCCAAAGCATCTGTATCTGTATAGAGGTAAAAGAATGTCTTTGCAGGGTGGCGTCTGTGGTTCAGTGGGTAGGGCACCTGCCCCATATACCAAGGGTGGAGGGTTCAAACCTGGCCCCGACCAAACTGCAACAAAAAATAGCTGGGCGTTGTGTTGGGTGCCTGTGGTCCCAGCTACTCAGGAGGCTGAGGCAAGAGCCTAAGCTCACAGCTGTGGGTTGCTGTGAGCTGTGGTGTCGTAGCACTCTATCCAGGGCAACAAAGTGAGACACTATCTCCAAAAAATGAAAAAAAAAAAAAGGTCTTTGCAATGATTCCTTGCCTATTCTGCTTTGTCTTGTTGGAAGTAAGGAGCTTCCTACTTTCCAAGTAGTTCTGTGACTTTTCTTGATAAACAGCAACTTTCTTCTTTTTACCTGCCTCCCACAAAATTAAATGTTTGCTCTTCTTCCTTAAAATGACTCTTTGCTCATTATCCCTGATTACTCTTCAATTCCAAATGATTCTTTGCATCCATATACTTGGGGATTTTTCATTAACATGATTTGTTACCTTAGAGTCATTATTTGAATCCATTTTTAAAAATTATCTTTCCCTTCATGGCTTCATTAAATGAAAACAATCAACTCAGATCATGAACCAGTTCTTTCAATAATTGGGAAAAGTAAATGTGATGGAACCATAAGGAAGAAAAAAAAATGTTTATCTCTATCTTCTTAGGTTCATTGATTGGGACCCTGCAAATTAGACTAACAAAAGAAAGATTAACATGAGAGGGCAGCACCTGTGGCTCAGTGAGTATGGCACTGGCCCCATTTACTTACTGAGGGGGACGGGTTCCAACTGACCCTGGCCAAACTGCAACAAAAAAATAGCCAGGCATGGTGATAGGTGACTATAGTCCCAGCTACTGCAGAAGCTGAGGCAAGAGAATCACCGAAGCCCAGGAGTTGGAAGTTGCTGTGAGCTGTGATGCAACAGCATTCCACCAAGGGTGACATAGTGAGACTCTGTCTCTAAAAAAAAGAAAGAAAGATTAATAGGAGAAAAGTTTATCATTACATATGCATACAGAAGCTTTCTTAGAAAAGTGAATACAAAAAGACAGACTTGAGGGCTTATATACTTTTTCAACAAAGAATGATAAAGTGTAAAGACATAAAAAGACAACAGAAAATGTGGAAAATTGACTTGGAAATATATTGAGGAACTTAATGGAAGATGAGACTTATTTTAATGAGGTTTGTTTGTAGCCTCATCTTAGTCCCAATTTTCAATCTTCCTTGTGGCTGTAAAACTTCCCTGGGAGGAAAGATTCATGGAAGTCTTTATTTCTGTATCCTTATTTCTGTATTTGTGGGAGTCCATGCTTTCTATATCCATTGATTCTCTGTTTCCTCTAGCTCAAAGTAATCCTTATGTCAAAAGAACATATTTTGGGGTGGTATACTGTGTTCCACTTCAGAAATCTCAGATAAAATCCCTAGATCTCTAAGTGAATAGCCAACTGCCTCTGTGTGACTTCGCGTCTTCCTTTATAAAATTCCTTCTTAATTACTGTTGATAGAAATAAACACTTGAAACATTTAGCACAGTTATAACACTCATTAGGCATTCAATAAATGACATTTTTGTTCAATTTAGTCTAAATTTATTGTGCATCTATCATATTAATCTAGCATACCTCAATAATAGAAAAGTGAATAATATGACTAATGAAAGATGTGTGACTTAGAAAAGCTGTCATGTTAGGACTATAGACCATATTTGAAAAGTGGACATTAAATAAATATATTAATATTTAGTTGAATAAGGCTGGGTAATAAAAGGAGAAAAACGCAGGAAAAGTATTTCTGATGCATACAGTGCTTACACACACACACACATATACATACACATGTTTGACAAGTTTGTGGACTTTTATATTATGTATTTACTTATTATTCATCTAAAATGGCTGGATAATTCCAACAAATGTTCAGCCTTGCAATGCATCCAGATTCAACATTTTATACCTCACAGAGTTTTATAATCATTTCCAAGCCACCATTCTTTAGCTTGCCCTCTCCGACCTTTATTTAACAGATAGAATTAGAGCCTGGCAGCACCTTAGTAGAAACAGGTGGTAGTGCTCTCATCAAACAGCTCTGTGTGAATATACAGATTAAACTCTATAACAAAGAAATGATGCCATTTTTCTTATACCACGTTTTGGAACACATTTTCTATCATCTGCATAATAAATTTCAAATGTAAATTGTCCATTATAACTTCATATTCTTTTAAGCTAGTCCTCCCCATTCACTATACAAATTTCACTTCCATTTCTGACGATAGGTTAAGACTCTTGTTGATTCGCTACCACCAACCATTTTTTGCACATTACTGCCCCTTCCTTTTGTCTCCCCTTGAGAATCTCACTTCTGTTTCCCTAGATTTGGCGCTTGACTGATTTTTCTGGAATTCATTCTTCCTTTTCAAACAAGTATGCTCTTTTAATATCTGTAGTTCCCCCACCTTTGTATATACCTGAAATCAAGCCTGTTCAGCTATGCCTAGGCTGACTATAGCCTTGCAAGGCATTCTTTTGATTTATCTCCCTGCCTGGGTTGTATCTAACGAAATTAATTTCTAGGTACATCCTATAACTCTCTAAAGATGTAAAATACTGAGTAGATTGAAGTGGTGTCTACATAAATCTAAATATGTTGTAAAATTTATAGAAATACACTTACACGTGAATGCATGTACCAATCGTTGAAATATAAGTAAGAATTGTAATCTACTTCTTAATATTTTGCAAATGTCAATGTCCTGGTTTGGATAATGTACTATTAGGGGAAGTTGTTACAGGTTAAGCAAACCTCAGCATAGTCATTAAGAACAGGAACTGTGGTTTCAGATTATGAGGATTCAAATGTAGTTCTACAATTTAATAGCTATATGAGATTGGAGCAAGGTCTTTTATGTTTTAAATCTGAACTACTCATTACTAAAACTGAAGTGAAATACCATCTACTTAGAAAAGTCTAGAATTGAATTAAATAATGAATGCAAAGATTGTACCATAGCCCTTGGCACAAAGCAAGAGCTTAACTAATCTTTCTTTAAATTGTTTAGAATAATGATAAGGTTGAAAATAAGAGTCAACTAGTACACTCCCTGCAGAATATCTATTTCTCTTTGAAATCCAGCCAGTGCACACTTTGCCTATTGAATCTTCTAGATTATTTTAAAGAAAACTCTATGCAGACTCAGTACCCTTTGAAATGAATTATGTGCAATTGGTATTATAAAGCAATGCTGAAAACATAACAGCATTTTCTACAGAAAGTCATCTATTTTTATTTACCTAGAAAATGGTTAGCTCCTCAGTTCCTCCAAGTAGTCCTATTGGACTACTGCCATTTTTGTAACATACATTCAGGCTGTGTTTCCATACTAACACTCAGAGCATGAGCAGTGAAGTATAAGATGCCAACTTTAAGATACGGGATCAACTTTCAAAAAATTGGTTGGACTTTAATTGGCATTTCATATCTTAAAACAAAAAGTTTCATTGTGTAATGGCAAACATGTGAAATGTTACAAAGACTATATGATAAAGCTATAGCTACACACATAATGCATTTCTTTAAGTGACTAGGCAGTTTTCATACTATTTCTATGTATAAGTCTGTCCTTGTCTCCTGGGAGCTTTGGAGGTAAGCAAATTCAGGTCTCAAAAAAACACGATAAAATACTTGCGAAAGCAATTTCCGAGATGATTCTGGTAAACGTAGGTTTCAGACTCATGGAATCCTATGGGGATCTGGTTTAAAATGCCACTTACTCAAAGGAGTAGGGCTCCTACCCCATATAATGGAAGTGGCAGGTTCAAACCCGGCTCCAGCCAAAAACAGAAAAATAAAAAAAAGATCTATCTTAACTCTGTGAGAAAGTCTGATTTCTATTATTCTCTTCTTGTTTTTCTAAGTCTCAGATGCTTCAAAACAAGCTTAAGAACTGGAAAAGAAAGATAACAAAATTGTGAATGAGGGGCAGTGCCTGTGACTCAATGAGTAGGGCGCCGACCCCATATACTGAGGGTGGCAGGTTCAAACCCAGCCCCAGCCAAACTACAACAAAAAAATAGCTGGGCATTATGGTGGGCACCTGTGGTCCTAGCTACTTGGGAGGCTGAGGCAAGGGGATCACCTAAACCCAGGAGTTTGAGGTTTCTGTGATGTCATGGCACTCTACTGAGGGCGATAAAGTGAGACTCTGTCTCTACAAAAAAAAAAAAAATTGTGAATGAGAAAGTGAAAAGAAATATACTCATACATTAAATTATCATTTAGTCATCTACATGTAATGTTGTAAAGTATATATTATTAATTACGATAAAAGGCCAAAGATAAAGAATTGGAAAGTATTTGTATATATGTGTGTGGATATGGAAATCATTTTAACTTTTAAAGAAAATTGCATGGAAAACAGACATGGTGAACATATTTAAAATGTTATACATGCTCCTAAGTGCTGATGTTTGGGAAATTTTGAGGTTTATGTCTCAAGTCTTAATTTCATAGGAGGAGCACAGATTGCCTTGAAGGGGGGTAAGGGATAAACACCCAAACATGTACATACACATATATGTGATATATATAAAATTAAAAAGGGTTAGTCATGCTACTGAAGATGAAAGAAAGTGTAATTAGTTCTTCTATATTCTACCACAACCAGCTTTAGACATTGTGGGTGCAGCTACAAAATGAAAATGTGTGGTTTCGTATTAAGAATGTATTAAGAATGTCAAGGTAGTAACTGCAGAGGATTAAACCAAGCCTAGACAGGGGTAGTAGCTCATGCCTGTAATCCTAGCACGTTGGAAGGCTGATGTGGAAAAATCACTTGATGTCGAGAGTTCTAGATCAGCCCAGGAACTATAGCAAGATCTCTATGTCTATTAAAAAATTTTTAAAAATCAACTTGGCCTGATGGCCTGTGCAATAAAGTCCTAGATTCTTGTAGGCTGAGGCAGAAGGATTGCTTGAACCCAGGAGTTCAAGGCTAGAGTAAGTTATGATTGTGCCACTGAACTCCAGCCTGGACAACAGAGTGAAACCCTCAAAAAAACAACAGAGTGAAACCCTCAAAAAAAAAAAAAAAAAAACCAAACCGGTGGCGGAGGTGGGTGGATCCCTTGCGCTTGAGACCTGTCTGAGCAAAGGTGAGATACTGCCTCTACTAAAAATAGAAAAATTAAGTGGCATTGTGATGAGTGCCTGTATTCCCAGATCCTTGGGAGGCTGAGGCAGGAGGATTACTTGAACCTAGGACTTTGAGATTGCTATGAGCTAGGCTGAGGCTTTAGCACTGTAGCCTGAAGCTACAGCACTCTAGCCTGAGTTAACAGAGTAAAACTCTGGCAAAAAATTAAGAAAAAAAAAAAAGCAGATCTGTTAATGTCTTTGGTTTTTATTAATTTTGTAAATGATCCTTTCTATTGTAATATGATATAGAGTTCAATTTATTTTGTTTCTTAGTGGGGAGATGAATGTATGTTACATTTATGCTCAGTATTTGCCTCTGATATACCAGGCACTGAATCCTACATATGTATCAGGTGGAGAACTATGTATACATCACTCTCTTTTCCTCAAAGAACCTACATATCTGGAGAGACAAGATCCAAAACAGTTCATTTCAATACTTAAACACAGGGCGGCCTACAAGTAAAGCAGTGGGTCGAGGCGGAAAGGAAGAAACTATCATACACTGTCACTGAGTATCCACTCTTAATCAAAGGCAGACATTTCCTATCAAAAATCTTTTAGTCCATCCTCACTTGCAAAAGTTCTGCCTCTTGATTATCCAGGACCATTTATCTTTTCCACCTACCCAATTACCTGCATCTCTTTGGAGAGTAGAGTTTTCAGCAGTGCAGCCCTAACATGGGACATAGTCAGCAGGCAGGGGCACATCAGACTGAGGAGAGATACGTCACTCCATGAGATACTATCCTTCTGGTTGTGTAGTTTATTTTGCAGTGCTTCTGGCAATAAGAAGCCTACAGACATTTAGGAATGAATGTTTGCCTCCGTGGTAAACTTGCTAGGCAATATGAACAATAGCAATTCCTTCATAACAGAAGAGAGAGTACAGTTAAACACCAGGACTTTGACTGGAGTCAGTGCCTATAAGCTGTCTACCTTATGGATGCGTGGCGAGAGGGTATCTTGTCAGAGTCTATCTAGTGCTACGTCTGTCCCAGTGGTTTCACAATGACTCAGTGACCAATTGTACATTTTTAAATTCAGTTTATTGAGAGGGTTTCTTACACACACACATATATGCCAACAACCGTGCCAATAAATTCAATACACACAAGCATGATGAAAGAAAAGGGGTCCAGCATACTGACTGATGTATCAGACAAGTCAAGATTTCCCTAAAAATTCCTGTTCACTCTCAGACCAGAGGAGGCCTCAGCCTTCTCATGCAGAGCTTCTTCAGGCATGTCGGCTCCGGTTGGTTTCTTTGCTGTTTTTATGGCCCTCCATTGTAGTGTCCATGGCAATTATCTCAGCCACCTTTTGGTTTCAATTTATTGTTGGCTTTGGGGGTGTTTGGCCACAGCGCATGTGATCTTACCATGCCATATACATGTTTTCTCTTGGAGAGGTGAGCAGTTTCACTGTGGATTGAGTCACTTGTCATAAGTGACTCCATTTAGAGACTTAAGAGATCACAAAACCTTACTGTATATCAGATGGTCCGAAGGGAATATCTGAATTATTTTTTGTAGTAAATACGATATATACTTCTTTTTTCAAGATATGCTAAATCATGAGGGTATATTATTTTCCACATATTTTTATTATATCACCTTTATTAATGCTTTTTTTGTCCTCAATTAACAGGTTTGGCATACTTGTAGTTTTAAACAATTTCTCCTAAAGCTGTTAACACGTTTTGATTTATATGGGATTGTTATGTTATGTGCCATATGTACGTATAAAGCTTAAAGAACTAAGAGTTTTTTAAATCATAAATTTATTATCAATATAAAATGGCCCTCTTTGTCCCATGTAGTATTTTTCTTTAAATCTGGGCTGGGCACAGTAGCTCACGCCAGTAATCTTAGCACTTGGGAAGCAGAGGTGGGTGGATTGCTTGAGCTCACAGGTTCGAGACCAGCCTGAGCAAGAGCAAGACCCCATCTCTAAAAATAGCTGGGCAATGTGGCGGGCACCTTTCAGCTACTCAGGAGGCTAAGGCAAGAAAGTTGCTTGAGCCCAAGAGTTTGAGGTTGCTGTAAGCTATGACTCCAGGGCATGCTACTGAGGGAGACAAAGTGAGACTCTGTAAAAAAAAAAAAAAAAAAAAAATCTATTTTTGCTAGTAGTAATGTAATTTTTTATTTCTTTCTATTTGTGTTCACCAATTTTTTTTTTTTTTTTGATACAGAGTCTCACTTTGTCACCTTGGTAGAGTACTGTGGCATCATAGCTCGACCTAAAATTCTTGAGCTCAAAGTGATTCTCTTGTCTCAGCCTCCCTGGTATCTGGGACTACAGACACTGGCCATAATGCCCAGTTATTTTTTTTTTTCCAGTTTTGGCCAGAGCTGGGCTTGAACCTGCCACCCCTCAGCGCTCTACTCCTTGAGCCACAGGTACTACCCAATGTCCAGCTATATTTTAGAGATTGGGTCTCTCTCTTGCTCAGGCTGGTCTAGAACTCCTGAGCTCAGGAAATCACTCACCTCAGTCTCCTAGAGTGCTAGGATTACAGGCGTGAGCCACCTTGCCTGGCCACACCAATATTTTTGGAACATATTTTAACTTCTGCCATTATTAGTTTTTCAATGATAATGTAAACTTTGGCAATAAATTACATTGGTGACTGCAATGGACCTTCCCTCCTGTATTCATGTCCTTGGGTAGTCCTGTCACCTTGATTGGAGGTTAAGCATTTAACCTGCCTTAACCAACAGGATGAAATAGAATTGTTAGTTCCATGTCTGAAGCTTCAGAAGACTTGGCAGTTGCCTTGCTTTGAGAAGCTCAAAGAAACCATATAAAGAAACTAGCAGAGAAGATTCAAGGGAACTAAACAATGTTAAACCCAAGATCCAGATTCATGGCCACTGCAGATCTGTACAAGGTAGCTCCAGCTATTCAAGCTACCTCATGGCATGTGGAGCAAAAACAAGTCCACTCACACTGTGCCTTCTCTGAATTTCACTGACTTCAGTAAAAGAAAACGTATATATACACATACACAATGCACATACGTACATATAGATACCACACATATATATGAGTAAAACTATTTTGCAAATTAATAACATGACGAAACAAAATTCAGAAACAAATTAAGAGTTTTAAACTCATTTATTGCTGTAAATCAATGTTCAAAATGAGTAAAATTTTAAAATTATTGCTAAATTGTGAAAATAAAAAAAGATTTACAATACTAAATGTATGCATGAGGAGCAAATGGATCTTTGATGTATTTCTGGTGTGTGTATAAAAACGGACACTCCCTTTGGACGATTGCTTTTGCCTTTCTTATAAACAGTCATCTTACCTTTAACCATCTTCCCTTTGAGAACTAATTCCTTATTTCATATTGGAGAGAAACGAACGTTTAAATCCACCAAAAAAGAAAAAAAGAAAAGACTTCTCCAAAAATGTTTATCATGGGTTCTTCTTAAGAGTGCAAATAATTAACACAATTGTTTATTTGGTGAAAAACAGAGAAACACATTTCTGTATATTAACACCACAATCTCCAACATTTTGACACCAGGGACTCTTTTCATGGAAGGCAGTTTTTCTCATGGGATTTGGTGGGCGGGGTGGGGAATGGGACAGGTGACAGAGATCAGGTGGTGACGTGAGTAATGGGGAGAGGCTGAACATACAGAGGAAGCTTGGCTTGCTTGCTCTCCTGTGCCCTCCTGCAGTGTGGCCCAGTTCCTAACAGGCCATGGATAGGAACTTTTTTGTCACCAGGGACCAGTTTCATAGATAATTTTTCCACAGACCCGGGGATGGGAAAGTGGAATAGGAGGTAGAACTGCAGTGATTTGCTACTACTTGTTTTCTTATATTAATTGTAATTTTGTGTATTTTCACAATTTTACAAAATTAGTATATATTGTTTTTTCAACCAAATATTGAAAATATATAAAAATTGCTTACAAAACAAAAATAATAATGTTAATGATAACAACAAGATGAATCAATGTATATCTATTGTCAAGGACTGAATCTTAAATATTAAAGATATTAGACACTTTTTCAGAGCACAAGCAATTATTTGCTATCTTCTAGACCAGTTCTTAGAATTCGTATGAATTTTCTTGTAATTTGCTGCTATCTAAATCAATTTCTTTTTTTTTTATCTACTGAAATAACTTGTAGAGTCCAAACATTTTTTAAACTAGGTTTGAGCACTAAATCTGATTCTTTATGACCAGGCTATTTTATTTAATCACTGAATTACTCATAAAACACTTTCCGTTGTTCTGTCCATATATAGATACTTAGCTGCTGTCAACAAAACTACAGCTTAGAGGGACTATTGTGGCATAGATTACAGAATTGAATCGTAAGCCTAAAAATTTCTAATTTTAGTATTTTCAAGAGGGCTGAAACATTACTTTTCATCTTTTACAGTCACCAGGTCTCATGGACTATGCTTCATTCCTGTTGAAGGTACTCAAGTTTTCCATCTTCTGCCTTTGTGTGCATGCTTATAATTTGTTCCTAACTTCTGCTTTGCCTTTAACGTCACTCACTGTCCTCTTCAAGTCAGTATTGTTTTTTTCTTAAGCACAGATCTGATGACACCATTCCCCAGCTACGGACCAAGCACAGTAGCATTGGATCAAAGCTAAATTTTCACCTTTAAATCTATTTTATCAACACATTTTGTTTTTGAAATTTGATAATAGAGAATGATACACAAATCAAAACTCACACTCCCCTTCCCTTCTTGTCTTGTATCCATCTTTTCAGATAGATACGAAGACATACAAATGAACAGACAGGCATGAATAACAAACATTTTTATTGAAAGTTGCTTTTATGTTTCTTAATTTTCTAGATGCAACACTATGTGCTTGGCAAGTAATGGACAATTTGTACATTTTACTTTTTTATAAAACATTAGAAAAATAGGTGAAAGTGTTTTGCACTGGAAAACAGAAATCCTTGTATCCTTAAGAGTCTTAATGTGTGTGAGGATATATGTCTCTCTCTCTCTCTCTCTCTCTCTCTATATATATATATATATACCTATACACACGCATACACACATATATATATGCATGTATATACGATATATGTTTGTTCATATACACAAACAACCTGCAGTACCTCCTACAATTCAAATGTGTTTATCAGACACAACTCTGTACTTTTGAACAAAACATGCTTAATTTATGAAAGCAATTCTCAATGTTGCCCATACTTTTGATTATCCTAGGGAGTATTTAAAAATACTGATGCCTGAATCCCACCTCCAAAGATTTTTATTTAATTGTTTTGGACTGCAGCTTTGACATTAGGAATTTTAAAGACTGACTGATACTATTGTGTAGCTGAAATCGAGAACCACTGTGTTAGAATTTTGCTTTTTCAAGTCCTTGAAAGTGGAGCTACAACTTTTTTATAGCTATTTACATGGGCCTGAATGTCTGTGTTCCTTAAATAAAAGTCATGACCAAGATGTCTCCAGATCCCAAAATGTCTTCAGGAGTATAAGGTAAATTTTTATTTTGTTGTGTTGTACAAAGCAGATTCAGATGCTATCCTCAAACTCTCTCAGTAGTCTCTTAAATGGCATGCTCATATTTGCAGTGAAACCACAGATATTACATGGGGAGGAGGCAGATATTTTGGTGTACTTCATCTCCTGGAAGGATTAACTGAGGAAACGTATAAAGCACCCAACAGAATAAATGCACAGTAAATGTCAAATGATATCTCTCTAATTTCCTCCTTCAAAAACCATGTAATAGATGTGGCGATGCACCTCTGTTAGAAAGTGTCCCTTTGGAATCTCCCTGAAGCAGAATTCAGTAAACTACAGCCAGTCAACCAAATTCAGCTAACCACTTATTTTAGTACAGCCTATAAGCTAATAATAGTTTTTATATTTTTAGATGGCTAAATCAGAAGGGGACTATTCAAAACCAGAGTTTTAAAATAAAGTTTTATTGAACAAAGACATTCACACTTTTCTCCCTATTATCTGTGGCTCCTTAAGTTCTACAATGACAGAAAACAGTAGTTGAAACAGAAGTCCTATGACCCACAAAGCCTAAAATATTTATTACTAATATAAATTGATTTGTAGAGTAACTGTGGTGACTTCTGAGCTAAAGGCTGTTAGGAAATAATTGATTTATACCCTAGAAATCAGCACGTAAAGTGTTTATTCCATTCCACCCTTACACTACCAAGAAGAAATCAAAAAGTTAGATAGTAGCAAATGATATTCTCAATTTGTGCAAAATGAAGTTAATGAGCTAATAAGGAAATTTCAAAGAAGAAAAAAAACTCATGATAGTTTGTTTTTCAAAATAAAATAAAACAGCAAAGAAATGCAAAACCTTGGCATAATTAACATGCTTATTCAGATACAAGCAACAGAGTTTGGATATTCAGAGTTTCTTTCTGCTAGCAAATATACTGGTATTTGGTATTAAATTGAAACACTATCAAGAAAAACAAACTATAGTCTGAAATAACAGAAATAGCAGGTAAAGATAATCATACTAATAAAGAAAACATCTTTTTTTTTTTTAAGTCCTTATTTGGTACTTATAGATACATATTTATACCTTTTTATTATAGTTAAACATAATGTAGCATCTAAATCTATCTACATGCCAAAACCTATTTCACAATTTCTTTGTAGGGAATTTATTAATATGTAATACTTTTGAAATGGAGAATTAGAAGTTATGATTTTGAGGCAACACCCCATTCCACCTGAATCCAAATGTACATGGGTGGCGCTAAGCCATTTATGTGTACTTTACTGACACCCTAGATTCATATGCATAAGATGGCACTTGGCAAATTAATGCTTGAAACATGGGTTCAAATCATAAATCTTCCACTCCCCAGCTTTTTTAGATTTTGTTACCTCACCTTCCCATTGATTTTATATACTTGAAAAATCTCATAGTGCTTAATTATGCCTGTTGTGAAATTAACTTAAAAAAGTGAAAATAAAAATTATGACAAAAGGTTTTGCTAGAACTTATTAATAGTAAGTATAATTTTTAAAACTATTTCCCTGGGAGGTTCCTGTGTCTTAAAGGAGTAGGGTGCTGGTCCCGTATACCAGAGGTGGCAGGTTCAAACCTGGCCCCGGCCAAAAAAAAGGTGTAAAAACGATTTTCCTCCTGAATATTTGTGGGTGTCAGAAACAGTGGGGTGATATGTATATCATAGAAAGCCTAGGCTTTTCAGACTATGTCAAGAGAGTCCCTTAACCTCTAATTTATGGGTTGGGTGTGGTTAGTAGGAAGGAACCCCTAGCAAGAGACCAAACAGATGAAGGAAAAGAATGATCTGGGTACTTGCGATGATTAAATTTCATGTTTCTTCCATTCTTGAGATACTTTACTAAGAAGAATATGATCCAATGTACTCAGTACTTCTATCAAACCAATTTATAATTGCTGACATATATATATGAAAGATAAATCAACTATAGCTCAGAATCTAGGAGGGCAGAGGAGGGGAACGGAAGGGAAGGGGGAGGTTTGATGGAGGGAGGGTAAACGGTGGGACCACACCTATGGAGCATATTGCAATAATACATGTCAAATCTACTAAGTATAGAATATAAATGTCTTAACACAATAATTAAATGAGGTGTTAATTTGATCTAATTTGATCTAAGCATTCCAAATTGTATATACTATCAGTACATTGTACCCCATAAATGCATTAATGTATACATGATCTATGTGTATATGACTTAATTTAAAAAAAAGCCATACAATTCCATTTCAATAAATTTCTTAAAAATGAAAAAAATATTTATATTTCAATTTGGGTAGGCTATGGTGCCCATTTGCTTGGTCTAAATTGGTCTAGATATTGCTGTGAAGATATTTTGCAGATATATATTTGAACCTTTGCAAGGTACACCTCAAGGAACTATAATAAACTGGTCAACATACAGAGGACATGGAGGTTCTACCATAATTAGCATATATCATCAGCTGACATCAAGTAAAGGAGATTAACCTTGCTAATGTGGGTGGGCCTTGTCCAATCAGTGGAAGGTTTTAAAAGGCAAAACTGACTCAGACAAGAGAGAATTCTGCCTCTGGACTGTATTATTGAAATGAAGCTTAAGATTCGAGCTTATTAGCCTGATCTGTAAATTATGGATGGAAGATTGTAATATCAACCTCTGTCTGAGTTTTTAGCTTGCTGATCTGTCCTACACATTTGGGACTGGCTAGTCTCTGCAATCACATGAACTAGTTCCTTAAAATAAGCACATGTGTGGGGTATAAATATTTTAAATCAATCTTATAATTCTCTCCCTGTGTATCTGCATCTATATATGATACAGAGAGATAGCTCCTACTGTTTCTCTGGAGAATCTGCCCAAAGCAGTATTGATTCCATTGGCTCTGGCTCTTTTGCAAGGTCAGTCAAAGCATCTTAATTCCTCCTTAGTCTAAGCTCCTGTCAGGAAAGGCTTGGAATTCCCTTGTCCTTGTCTCCCAGGGCCAAATTATGGGGTCTGGTATCAAGTCAGTGACAGATCAAACACAGATGCACTGAGGTAGTTCACAGGAGAGTCTTTACTGCAAAGGCAGAAAAATAAAGTGAAGGCACCACTGAGGTCTTAACTCAGCTATACTCTTATATTTATGTCTAATGTTATGCTGAGCAATAGGAGGAATATTCTTCATTTTTCTTAGAAAGAGGTGGGAAGCTTTTAACACTTAGTGCCCTCCCCATTTTTAACCTTACCGTGTCATTTCTAGGAGTTGCCGTGGCATTCGTAAACTGTCCTGGCACTGGTGGGTGGGATTTTTATCCCACTAATTAAGCGGGATAAAAGGTTAGATTAAGTGACGAATTTCCAGTGCTGTGCATGCTTCAAACCTGGAAAAGTTTCTAAACTCAAGTATCTTGCCCTTGTGGTTGTTGAGAGCTAGACTTTCATCAATGTTCTTTGGCCTCCTACAGTCGCTCCTCTTTACAGTGAAGATGTTAAACTGTTCGGCCTGCTTCAGGCTGACCTCCTGCACCTGACGTCTGTCCCTAACAGCCCCATTACCTGGGCCCCTCTACCCTCTCTTTTCTGCATGTGGTTTCAGTTACTACTTACTAGGAAATTGTATTTGCCCTTTTAACCCTCTTGGTGATAAGAAAGACTACCTGTTTCTAATTCAGGGATACTTCCCTAAGTTTTTTGGTTCCTCTACATCTTAGGCACACAGTTGCAAATAGCACTTTGATTTATCTCTCCTAAAATTACCCTAATTTGTGTATCCTATGTTTTTCCTGCTTGGACCCTGACTGATACAGCACTTCACAAGTTGTCAGAATAATATAAGAAAGTCTCTATAAAATGTGGAAAGCAATGCCTGTCCTGTATTAAAGTCCTCAACCAAATGTCAGTTATTGTCAGCCTGATTGCTCAAGTTTTCTCTTCACGGCAATGGCCTCTGAACACTCAGTTTCTGCACTGATAAATATTTCTGAACGTGTTGAAAATACCTCTGCATCTTTCCTAGATCTTGGAGAATCTTTCTCCAGGGGATGCTAGCTTCTGGCAGTCATTCAAAGGCTGCATGAGCCTCGAGGTCAAAGATCTTGCCTCCCGGAGGACAGGGTCATTTGGTCTGTTCAAGCAGGGACAGTTCCCTCCAGGCCACATGCGAAAAACATATCTTTCCAGAAGAAGAAATGGAAAAAAAATCTTCAAATTTAATTGTAGTGGAAGGAAGGTGCTGTGTAATGATCCACTCTATTTTGTTCACAAAGAACACAAGATGCGCCATTTTAGGGAAGGAAATAAATTGTTATTTTCATGTTGGGTACCAGAAACTTATTTTGCAACAAAATCTGAAACTTCATAAAAAATATATATATATGTACATACACACACACATATTATATTTATGTCTTTATGTATTTGTAAGGGGAGTATCTCTTCATTCTTCCTTATTATCCTGACTCCATAACAACAAAACCAACATCATCTTCTGTCTTTCAAGGCTTCAGCAGGTAAACCAGTTTCTTCACTGAAGCTTCATCATCTTCCAAAACCCCATTTTCTTGCCAAGTTTGTCCTTAGCTTAATGTTTGTTTTTTTTATTTCCCCATTGTGATAAAATAGAGGTTAATCAGCATGACCCTCAGTCACACTTCTAGCCTCATGTTTCATGCAATTCAACCTCCTGGAGTTCTCTGAACATCTGGCTGCGCTTTATACTTATATTTTATGGGATACATATTTGTTTATATTTGTCTCTCCCTTTTCTTAGTAGGCTCTCCTAGCATCCATCCCTTGCTTTTCTAGCCAACTCCTACTTTTCTTTCAGGTTTCAGCTTGATCAAATGGAATGTTTATTTGTCACCCAAGTCTAAGAGGATACCCACTTTCTGTGTCACCTGATATCACTACCCTTACTTCAGCAATAGGATCTTCAGGTTACCTTCCTGAGTTATGTCCCCATCCCCTCCCTGAATATCATAATTATGTTGGTATAGAGTAAGCTCTGGAAAAGCCTTGGCAAATTAATAGAAAAATAAATGAATGAACAAATAAGTAAATGAAGAAATAGAAACCAATATAGGCTCTGGTTATTATTATTATTATCATCACCATAATTATTGAGTTTATTTTTTTCCTCTACAGCGTTGTTCAGGGATAATGTTTTTTCTAAAAGCCTTAGCATGAGGGTAGTAGCTTTCCTACTCCATCCAAAACCCCTCCCCAAAACCTCAGTTTCTGGTCGCTTCTCATACTTCAATAGCCAGTCCTTGAAAGTCTGGTTTTCATGTTCATTTCCTGTCACCTTGTGTTATTTGACATAGATCTTTCAAAGTCTGAATTAAATCAATTGAGCATTAGCCTTTACTATATCCTCTGTATATGATTAATCTCTATAAATTTTCTTATCCTAATATATGTAGCTAACACTTGAGAGAGGTGATCTAATGACAATTAAAATTGAGTGATGACCTAACTGTGTAACTTTAACCTTGGAAAATAGTTTGTCCTCTCTGAACCTTTGTATGTTCATCTGAAATTTGGTTAGAATCTACTTACGTTGCCTCCGTCATTAAGACTACGTGCAAATAGGTGTATGAAAGTAGCATAACCTTGGCACATAGAGGAGTAGTGATGTATCAGAAGTATTTATGACACATCTGCCTCTTAAAATTAAATGACCCTAGACATCCATTTGTCAATCTATCATTACTTAAATTTTAAAATAAATCTGCTTTTCATTTAAAATAATTAGCTATATAAAGTGCTTTATATTTTTAAATTAGCTCTACATAAATAATTCCCTATAAATGTCTTTTCTTTAAAAACAACAATCTAGTAATTGAGTTGGCAGCCCTGTGGTTTGGAAGTACTAGTCTCATTGAAATGCAATCACCATCTGCTTGCGATTCACACTCGATTCCCACTTGCTGCTTGACCTCTTTTAAACAAGCACATCTATTTTCATCTTTGGATTTATTCATTTTTTGAGGTCATTGACTGCATCAGCAATGTGTGTGACCAGTGGGAAACGCAAATGACTGAAGATGGGCCAAATGAGGAAACAGTGGTTCGTTCTCTTTAGGGCCAATGGTGTAAAGAGGAAAAGAATTGAGGAGACAGGAGGATGGAAAAAGAAAATAAGTTCTCAGCCAAGTCCATGAAGAAAATATTAGATCAGTTCGTCTAGAAACTGATCAAGTTGCAGGAACTGAGCACATTTTGGGTATAGTTTGATACAAAATGACAAATTTCTTTACAAACAAAAGTTCTATCTTGCTTTTCAGTCATTTCTATTAATGCAACATAGAATGATCAAAGTTTCAAAAGTATTTCTCTTCTTAAACTTATTTTTTCCTTTATTTTGAATCTAGGCAAAGAGAAAATCAGAAATCAAGTTCTCTTTCCATCTTCCTACTTACTATGCTAGAATAATCCAATGTGCCCAACCAGAAAACTTTAGTTTTCCAATTCTGTTAACAAAATGAAGGGTAGTTAAGGTACTCTTCCTGGGAAAAAGAAAACAAAGGAAATCTGTTTGATAATAAATATATTATTCTATATTTTCTATTGGAAACAAGCTAAAAATGGTGACTTAAGAATTATTTGGTAAATATAATTTGTAAGGAAAGATTACTGATGATCCTCCAGTAGATTTTATTTTGGTCTATAAAACTCTTAAGACTGCCTGCATTAATTAATCATGTAATTTATAAAATATAGATGTGTCTTTTGGAAACTTACATATTCCCAAAATTGACAAAATTGTTTTTGCATTATTGATTAAGGTCATTATTGATTAAGTATTGTCAATCTTCTTTGGAAAAAAGGAAATAAAAACCTTATGCACAACCCCCATTTCTTTCTTTTTTTTTTTTTCTTGAGACAGTCTCTCTCTGTAGCCCTGTGTAGACTGTAGTGGTATTATGTCATAGCTCACAGCTTGGGCTCAAGTGATCCTTGTGTCTCAGCCTCCCAAGTAGCCAGGACTATAGGTGTCCCACCACAATGCCTGGTTAGTTTTTCTAATTTTCTTTAGTAGAGACGAGATCTCACTCTTGCTCAGGCTAGTCTAGAACTCTCGAGCTGAAGCAATCCACCAGCCTTGGCCTCTCAAAGTGCTAGGATTACAAATGTGAGCCACTGTGCCCAGCTAAAACACAAATATTAGTAAAGAAATAAAAATGCTGTTGTATTGATCAGAGCCATTTTAAATCAAATGGGGGCCAAGATCTTGGACTCATGTACTTTGAAAGCAACTGAAATTCACCTTATATTTTAGTCTGAGGAGAGAACCCTAACCTAGAAATTTGACATGAATCTATAAAGTTGTATAACAATATATCAAATTTGGAATGTTTAAATTCTAAACTGATGCCCCTCCTGAATGTGTTAAAAAAAGTCTCTAGATAGAACACATCAAGCTCATCTACAGCATGTATTCAACACATGCTAAAGAGTCTTTAACCCCATCTTAGATTTACTAAAGTGAAATTATTTATGGCAGAGCCTAAGATCCTGCATTTTATTACCTCTCCATATTGTTCGTAATGCACATCAAAAATTAAGAAGCAATGTTGTTTTTGGTTCAGCAGAGTATCCTTTAACCATTTGTTTTGTGAGCATTGCGTTGAACTTGCTTTCTTCATTTATTCATTTATTTCACAGTTTCTTAATGCTTATTGTGTTTTGGGTATTGATTGTACCAGGTGCTGACCATACCATATTAAGCAAAATATTTACGATCTTTTCCCTTATGGAGCATAAAGTAAATTGAACATTAATGAAGCTACTCAAATAATTTGACAGACAACCTATAATAGTGTTCTTTGCAGTGTTTTTTCCTGATAAAAGGTTACTTAGAAGAAGTATGTTGAAATGAAACACTTTCTTTATAGTGATCTCTCTTCCCTGGATTTTCCTGAGATAATTTTCAATTGTTTACATGGTGATACATTAATATGGTTTTAATTTATAGTAACACCCCACTGATTTTTGTTTTCTTTGTTTCGTCCTCTTTTTTTCTTTTTTTTCTGTATAGCCACCAAGAACTTCTGTTTCTTGGTAGCCGAGGCACCACATGAGTTACCATGGTAACAATGCATTTTAGGGGATAACAAAAGTAAATATGCATGTACTATGTCAACACATCAGTTGCTAATTCCTGGTGAAGGGCTCAAATTGTGTACAGACTTTTGCTTTGAAAATGGTCCAAGTTTTTGTTTTTAAATATATTTTGTTAATTGAATAGTTGTAGTTTATTAATTAGAGTCAAGAAAGACACTTTTTAACAGCCATTTAAGAATGGTCAAAGAGAGAATAAAAATGTGTCCTTTATGATGAAAATGATTTAATAAATTTATGAGAAGGAGCTAAATTAGGCATGCTAAAAAGATCAAAATAACATAAAATTTAAGTCATGTAGTCGAAAGAGATTTTTCCATTGATCTCTTAAACTTAGGGAAGAAAGAAATATAGTCAATATTTATTAAGTAATAACATTCTGTGTCTGAAAAATAGAGTCAGAAAATATGAAAGCAAAATGATCTCAGGAAGCAATCCAGGTCCAATGTAAGACTTAAGTTAGCAGCAAAGTCTGATCTTGAACTGATTCCTTCCCATTCAAAGTCCATTTTTACACCCCACAACTTGGAGCATCACCCTTTAGCAAACAGAGTATAATAATCAGGCGTCCCATTCCCTACCCTCCTGCCCACCTCCTCATCACCTTTTGACTGTAATATTTCTACCTGCTCAAAATCCTTCCCCAGCCTCCCCTCATAATCATCAAATTTCTATGACAAAAATGTCAAGTTCTTAAACCACATGGCATAGTCCAAGCTGTTTTGGCTTTCAGGACTTATCTGTGAGGAACCCAGTCTTGCTTTACAAGATAATCTCCCATTATTTCTCCATAGAGCTTCTTGGTCCATAGCTATCAAAAGACTTGCTGCCCAATGAACAATCCAGTGTTTCTTTCCTTCTTTTTTTTTTGAGTGTGTGTGTGTGTGTTTCTAGAGTGTTTTTCAGCCTGTCCACCAGCTGGCATTATAACTCTTGCCTGCCACTCTTGGCATATCAGAAAATTTGTGCATTATTTAGCACACTGTACATAGAATACCTTCTCTTTGGTATCTCTCCTGAATTAATCTCCAGTGCCAACACGGCTAGTTATTTTTGTTTTTCAGATAATATGGCACTTTGTACACATCTCTCCAATCATTTCACTATGCTGCAATTAGGGATTTACAACTCCCCTTTTCTTTCTGATTATGCTCATGAGCAAGACCTATGTCTGACTCACCTTTGTGTATCCAGGAACAAGCAAGGCACTAGAACAAATAATGGTGAATGATCAAATGAATAGCCAAACCTACGGAGGTGTAGAATTATTGTTCTTGACACTTACCAAGGAGGAAATTGTACATAAAAACAAACAAAAATGCTTTGATTCTCTCCCTTGCAGTAGACCTCAAGAGGGTATGCATGGGGAGAAAGAAAATATTGCTTCCCCTCTCTCCTCATCATCTAGCTGTTTGTAATGGATCCATTCTCCCAAGGTAGATGTTACTCTAGGCCTGCATGAAATGCACAAAGGGATAACCGACTTTGCTCCTTGTGTAATTTTCATTCCTTGACAACTGCCCTGGGAAAGACTTTCTGATACACAAAACACTCATTTATTTTATTTCATGTTTTAATTTTAATTTTTATATAATTTTATTTTTTATTTCAATTTAATATTAGGGTACAAATTTTTAGGGTTCTTACTTCCAAGGTAAAGTTCCAGCCTACTCCCTAATAGACTATGTTTGTGTTTTATTGTTCATATGAGCATCACGCAGAAAACATTCTACTTTCTATCATTGTAGGTCAGAATAATGTCATCTGGAATCACAGTTTAAATTTTCTCTCTTTCGTATAAAGACTTTTAATCATATCTGATTGTCCAGACTACACTTTTAGCCTCATATCTTATATCTAGCTCTTTATCATATCTACTTTCTTCACCACCCTGATTGCACTATCTGCAAGCAATATCTGTGGTAATGTTTTCAGTGACTGATTTTAACTGCAATAATAAGTCCTGAAATTTGTATCTGCCTTTAAGAAAGAGAAGTAAAATGTGTTATTATTATTTTCATGATAATAACGTTATTAAAAAATAGCCAGTTTTCTATTTTTTTGCTATGAGGATCTATGCTAATTGCTTTATATATATTGTCTCATTCAAACCTCCAAAAGCAGTCTGAAGGAGCTATGATGACCCTGAATTAATGGATGAGAACACTGAGCCTCATAATTGAAGTATCTTGCCCAAGGCCATAACATCCTGAAGTTTTTTTACTCTAAACTCTGTGTTTTCACAGAAAATGAAAATCAACTTCTAGACTGTCTTTGTTCTAGTTACTGTATGTATCTTTTAATTCACCCAAACAAAGCCAAACAGTGTGTTAAAATAATCAAATTACTGTACTATCGTTCCATTTCAGAGATTTAGAAGCCTTATTAGGATCTAACAAAGTCGTGGATATATAGAAACACAAGGAGAACAAATGTTATAAATGCCAAGAAGGATGCACTCTGTTTCAGTAATATGGCTTTGGCAAAAATATAGTTCAATATGCTATTGTCTTCTGTGGCAAAGGAAGCTTCAAGAAACATATTGAAAAAATTATCATTTTGATTGTGCTGCAAAATATATTTTTCATCTGCAATATACTATGTTGCAATGAAGACTAACCTATGAAACCTTTTCTTGGAAGTCTGGATTGTTTCAGATGGAACAACTGAAAGATAATTTTGCCAACTGTAACTGCCCTGGAATTTAAAAAATTTTGAATCAACTTTGCCTTCCTAAATTGCTTCATACCCAGAGGCAAGGAAATGATGCCTCTTAAATGTTTATCCTTTGCTCAGACTCAACAATGGACCTCAGCTCATAAAAATAAAACAGAGTTTTCCTTCAACTGAAAGTTTAGCATTTTCTTTTGAAAAATAACTGCAGCCTTTCTATTGGCAAGAGATGTAACTGAAGGCAACAAATAAATAAATGTAGGAAACAAAATCAAATATTCAGAAAATTCCCAGGTAGGGGAAAACAGAACATGGGGTTTAGAGTTGCTGCCTTCCAACTGAAACCTTTTAGTAAGTAAGCTGTAGAAGATGGCTGAAGGAGAGAAAAACAAAAGAAAAAAGGGAAGAAGAGCAATAAAATAAACTGTTCTCTGTTAGTCTCATGAAAACTGAGTCCAGCAGAAAAATTATGTATGAACTTATACACTAATGTATAAGAATTTTACATTGAATTTAAGTAGATTCACAGATTTCCTTAAACTTCCTTTTGGTGTGTATGTGTGAGTATGACTTCTAAATTATTTTTTACAGTAAAATATGAATACACTCATCCTTGGTATCCACAGGGGATTTGTCCAGGAACTACCATGGATATCAAAATCCATGCTTAAGTCCTTTATATAAAATGGCCTGACATTTATATATAATTTGCCTATGTCTTCCAGATTAAGTCATCTCTAGATTACATATGATACCTAATACAATGTAAATGCTATATAAATAGTTGTACTGTATTTTTAAATTTATATTAATTTTATCATTTTTTAAATTTTTATGTATATGTTTTGATCTGAGTTAGTTCAGTCCACAGATATGGAGGGCTGACTGCATAAATTTTATTTTCCAGAGTTTACATATAAAGGAAGGTCAGAAGCATTTTTTAACATATGTAAGAACATTCAGTTGATAAAGTTGGAGATTTAGCTTTCAGATTGTCTGATGTAACTACGTGTTTCCCCCATATTGTTCTTTGTTTTTAATTTTGTACAAATATATAAGTTGATGTGTGGGATATTTGTGTGTGTATATATATATGAGAAGTGAGAAAAAGAATTGATATGCAATATGCAACATTTTGCGCTTTTCAAAAACCCAATATAAATGATTCTTTTAACACTAAAAAGAAAGGTACTAATTTAAAATAAAAAAGTAGTTACTTAAAGTGATGCATTCCTTATCACATTCTAATAAATGTCTCTTGTATACCACTGACTATCTTTTCACCCCATCTCTTAACTCAGCCACTGCTGTGGCAACCCCTCTTCTGGAAAAACCCATTGCACCTCCCTGGGATCTTTGTCTACTCTTTCTTGATAAAGAGAGCCCACCTCAGGGCTTCTGTGACACCAAGACCTAGAAAGTCAGTGTAAACTAACTTGGCACTCAGGGAGGTGCAATTCTGATGTTCTCAATGTTGAATAGGCCTAGAGCAATAAAGAGGTCCCCATGAGGCCCAGACAAAGGTAAAGGCTGTGCTCCCACATAATCCAGCTCATGGTATAATGCTAGCATTACCCCAGTTGATGTGACTGGAGTACCTAGTCTCTGGAAAGCTTCCGTAGACGCTTTCTGATGAGATTCTTGAGAAAATCCCTGCCTTCTACAGTGTATAACTCCTCAGAATCTGAAAAGGAGCTCTCAACACACAATTGGGCCCCTATAAAGAATAAGAAACACTATTCTTGGTGGAAAATGAAGGTCCAGATGGACAAAGCTGCCTTTCATGATTTGACATGAAGTCAGGCAGATGCAACCGCAATCCAGCATGGAGTCGGTGGAGACTAGAAATATTATATCCACCATGGGACCATGCTAATTCAGAAAGTAAAAATCAGTTACATGTAAATGCAGCTCAGTTTTCTACATCACCTACATACCCGTGTCTCAACAACTCCCCCTCAACTCACAAACACCTCATCTTGTTATTTGTTTGTATTCATGACCAACTAATGGAAGAGAAAAAGTCCTTGGATCTGGTTCAAAAATTGGTCAGTGTGATAAGCTTCTATAAGCCCCAAATGGACTGCTGGAGGTGTTCCCACAGGATAGTGACAAAACTCTTCACAGTGGCTGGAGCTTCATGCAACATGGAGAATCATCAATTTTATATGATGAGCTAAGCAACCTAAGAGTATATAGGGAACCCTGGGTGAATGAATGCTTGATAAGTTACTAAAAGACCCAAAAGAGGTTAAGACTGAAAGACTACAACAAAGCAATCTGGGATACAGTTATGCAACCAGATGGGGAAGCCAGTGCAAAGAGCAAAGATATTCCTGTCTCACATTAATGCTCAGAGAGCATTCCCTAATGATACCCAGCTATAAATGAATGTCTGGTTCTGTAGATATCAGCTGGCATGTTTCTTTAGCCACACCAATGCTAATATAATGGTCTGTAAATGGAATGGTCACTGAGGCAAGGATAAAGGCAAAATGGGCCCAACAGCATGGGCTCCCTCCCAATGAATATGCCTTGGCTACTCTGAGCTCTCAATACCTTTTGGACAAGCAGCAGAGCCCAACACTGATCCCACAAAACAATAAACTCTCTATAATGGACCAACAGCCATGTGATGACAGGTTAGCCACTGGAAATCTGTATGGAAGAGAACAATGATTCTTCAACTAAAGGTTTATCCTTTGGTTTGCAGTGCCTGTGGAAGCACCACCATCCCAATACCTGCAGAACTCCTGATCTGTTTGCAAGATATTCTGCACAGAATTCCCTCAGGCTAAGTGACCAATTTGGGTTTGGGGCATCAAATGTGCAACAACAGACCTATAACTGGAATTCTCTGGTTTAATCTACATTCATCTCATAAAAGTGGACAAAATCAAAGAACAGTGCAGTAGTCCATTAAGCTCACCAGCTCAAAGACTGTAGGATTTAGAGGCCACCCTCTAGTAAGTCAGATATTTGCTGAATGAATAGCTTTTACATGCAGTTACAGTCACAGCAGCTAGATTACCTATATTCTGGAACCAGATTGTACACTCAAGATCAAGTCTTTTCACCATTACTCTATTTGTCCTGTTTTTACTCATTCCACCCAATTAGAAGAAGTATGGAATTAGTTTTTCAATCTCATGACCACAGGAAAATCTACTTTAATGGTTGCTGGTCTGAGCTATGGGGATGGAATAACTTCCATGAGAGGAAAAAATTAGTTTTATGCTGAATTTGAGGATATACTACCACCACATGTTCACCTTGAAATACTGCCTATGCCTCAGGAGACAACAAGAGTTACTATTCTGGAAGATGTATTTGTCTCTGGTTAGGATCTACCCCAAGCATGCCAGTAGGCTGTCCTTTGATGCTTCTATGCCTGGTAATATTGATAGAGCAGAAACTATAGGAACCATAACTCAACAGGGGCAAGACAAACAAGGACTCAGCATCCATCCTTAAGAATAGAGTCTGAGTAATCTGCTTCTAGGACGAGCATCCTAGAATAGCAGATTTGCTGGGTAAAGGTGAGTGAAATATAAACTAAGTGTTGGAGTTAAAGGATAATGAATTTCCATCTGTGTGTCAGCCGGTTAATAAATTTCTGTCTGTGTACCAGAACATGGCAGTGGAGTTAGTAACATGTTCTACTGAGCCTCTTGTAATGTCTTCTTGGAGCCTGACCTTCCTGAAGGGTTCTCTGTGAGACGTTGAACTTAATGAATGAGACGAGCTATCCTAAATGTGGCAAAATACTGAAACTGCACATATTACTCTGTCACTGTTGATGGAATCAATTTCATACAAGGTCCATTAGCTTTATTGTGGTGTGAACTTTGTTCTAGACCAATGCCAAGGAATTATTTCCTCCTGCCCAGAGACTTCTTTTATACCACCATACATGATACCCACGGGAGCCCTAATTTATGTTGGTATAACCCAGAAGTATATGACAGTTAAGGCCTTGGAGTCCTCTTGACCAATGCAAGGTAGCGGCATATGGATAAATGTCTTTTCTTCTGGTGCTGAGCATTCACTTTTGTGATAAATTGCACCAGACTCCTCAGAAGTTGAGACCTAGCATATGTGGTACAAAGTAATGGCCAAGAAAGCATAATGTGGTTGGTTTTCTTCTTTCTTGGTTGCGTCACTAGATCCTTCCCTCCTATGCTCTGGAATGATTTTCTAAATAAATTATGAGCCTGAAAGCTCTTTATATCAGGCTCTGGTTTTAAGGAACTTAGGTAAAACACTTAGACAAATGTTTTAAAATATGTATATATGCTTATATATTATATTCCTTTTTTTAATGCCAGTGAAAACGTTATTATGATTATGGACTCCACTTAAACTAGACTAGGATCGCTTTCATTGAGGACTTGGCATTTGACATGGTTTGTGTTATGTTGTGCTGTGTTGGCTTCCAATACAGCTGGAGAATGTAGTCCTTTTATGGGTCAAACACATTCATTTCTGCAATGGTGACTTTCTCTGTCTTGCCTTGGTGCATTAAAACATGAAAAACATGTGGCTCATACATTTTAGGCTTTGTAAAATAGCTATTATTGTGTCTTCAAGGGGAGTAGTGAGAGCCTAGCCACTGAAAGAATTTCATCAGAACCCATTTCTTTAGCTAATACTTGTGATCCTACCATATATTTAATGGATGTTTATTCCATCTCTGAGTTAACCATTGTAACTAACATATCCAAACAACACATTTTAATGCAGAATTAGGACTGGAGACCTTTAGACTCCAAGGACTACATTTGTTTTAATACAATATGCTCTTCCTATAACTAGACTACTTTCAGTCAGTTCAAAGTTTAGTGATGAGATATAGGTAGAGAAGTAGAGAAGGTCGCAGTCATGCCTGAAGGGTAAAAAAAAAAAAAGGCTAGCAAATCAGAAAAATTACATCACATTTCATTTGAATACCTTGCAGGTCTATATTTTATAGAGTATATAAAATGGCAATAAAAGATAATGGAGAAAATAAAGATAATTCATTTTCTCAGAGGCATTGATCATCAGAAGAGGTATATTTTCTTTCTCTGTTTTATACCAAATGGGGAATTTGTTCAATATTCTTTAATTTACATAAAATATACAATGCAGTTAGACACTTTAAGTGCTCCTTGCATTTAGTTCATGACTATAAAATCATTCCCAGAAAGGAGAAATTTCTTTGTATTTTATTTACATTTTTCCAAGTCCAACTTCGAAGCCATTAAATGAATAATTCATCAGGTTTGATGTTTAATGACTTTGTACACGGCTTTTTATTTCGACTTCTCACTTGATGCACACATTTGCCACAGACTTGTCAACAATCACTTGAAAATTTACCTCCTTTCCCCCATAAAGTGAGAGTTGAAGCTCAAAAGAGTTTTCCCTCATTACACACAGGCGTTAGCCATTCATTGGTGTATTGAACGGACAGCTAGTCACGTTTGCCATCTTCCTTTAATATTTACTGTGGAAGTCAATTAGGTTTCAGTCACAATGAAACAGTACTTGTAATCCACACAGAAGCAGCTCAGTAGAATGGAACAGCACACGGAGAAAAGAGAAAATACTGAAATAATGGGTGTAATAGGGAAATAGCTATGAAGTACAAGAAAGCTTTAGGGGAATGCTCAGTGCTGTGTGTAAGAACTTAAACTGGGTATGGCTTTAGGTTGTCAAGTAATAGATCAGTTGGATTAGACTCCAGGGAGCCTTCAAATAGATGATACTTGAGGGTTTTTTTCCTTTATATTTTAGAACTACAAACTTATACTAGATATAGTCACACAAAGTGTCCTATTGAATGTCTTTAGGTTTGACTGTAATCACATCAGTTTATAACACCAGAAGGCAGCATAGTATAGTGGTAGAAAAAGCCTAGGTCCACTTCTACTACACAGTAGCAGTGTGATCTTAGAAAAGTAAGTTGACATTTTTGATTCTTATTTTTCTCACCTATAGACCAGAGGTGATAAAAAACAACATATTGGGCTACTGTATAAAAAATGACTTATCTATGCAAAGCACTTCCTATATTCTTGACACATAGGAAATAATAACTGTCAATCTATAAGTGTTATCTGCCTTTTATCAATCAAATTTAAGATAGGGAACACGTCAGGAAGAAAAACTGGAAATAATGAGTGAGACCTACTGTTTCATTATTTGTAGCACCACTGAAACTTGTCCAGTTGTTGACCATACTCTTTGTTGGAGTCTCTGTAGAATGGACTTCTAAGAGAAAATCAGTCATACAACTTTGTCAGTGTCTTAGTTCAATATAGAACCTGCAGATGGTACTCTTTGAAATATGCCTACAGATATTGTGCTCAAGTGAATTCTGTACAGAGACTTGGACATCCAAATTCTTGCAAAAGCCCTAAAGTAATTCTTACAAGTATCCAGAATTGAGAAAAGGAAAAATAGTCGGTAGTAATAATAGTTTTTTTTTTCTTTTTTTTTATTGTTGGGGATTCATTGAGGGTACAAGAATCCATGTTACACTGATTGCACTTGTTGGGTAAAGTCCCTCTTACAATCATGATTTGCCCCAAAAAGGTGTGACACACACCAAGACCCCACACCCCCACCCCTTCCCTTTCTCTGCTCTTCCTTTCCCCACCCCTCCCTCATTCTTTCTCTCTCTGCTCTCCCCTTCCCACACCCCCACTGTGTGAATAATTCTCATTAATTTCCCTCATATCAAACTTGAGTACATGGGATTCATGCTTCTCCATTCTTGAGATGCTTTACTAAGAATAATGTGTTCCACTTCCATCCAGGTTAATACAAAGGCTGTAAAGTCTCCGTTTTTTTAATGGCTGAATA
>CAUYON010033550.1:0-67342 GCA_963573935.1 Arctocebus calabarensis | reverse complement strand
GAATTCTTGAGACATCTTCTGAATTAATCCTATAATCTCTACCTCCATGTTTGTTTCCATTTTATTAATCTTGTTTGCTATCCAGATTCTAAATTCGATTTCAGACATCTCCGCTATCTGTTTGTCGATGGGATAGTCTGGAATTGGATGGTTTGTCATTTTGGGGGGGAGTTGCACCATTCTGTTTATTCATGTTGCCAGAGTTTTTCTGCTGGTTCCGCCCCATGTTTGTTTTTCAGGTTTTAGTTATATGAGCAGGAGAATGAAATTGGACTGGAGACTTCTACGGTTGTGGTTGACCAGCCCTCTACCTAGGTACTGGTTTGGTGACTGCAGCCTGTACAGTTCAAGAGTTCCAGTCCAATTGTAAATGCAGTCAGTCTGGATTGTGGATGAGTTGGAGTTCTAGACTTCCAATCCTGGGCAGGGGGTGAACTGAACTATCAAGGTTGCAAGGAAAACATTTGTAACACCAATCACATTAATAGCAAATGGGCTAATACATTCGTAGAAGGGCTACCAGACACCTAAGCCCACAGATGCTCCCACAGTCAGAAACGTCGATATACAAACAAAACATAACAAACAAACAGCCAATCACAGAACAACAGCTAAGAAGGAAAAAAAAAAAAGAATTCTACAATAAAAATGCTTCTTGTAAAATACTTGAGAATAGAGAAGAAGAAAAGCCTCTAACAAATATGATATTAGCACTCTTAGAAGCTATAAGAAGGGAGGGAGAGGAGGGGGAGAGAGAACAAAGAAATTAACACGGGAGAGGAAGAAGAAATGTTCAGTTGAGAATAGGAGGTAATAAAAATAGCCTAAGAAAAGAAAGTGGAGTAAAGAATTATTTATCAATAGCGCCTCCAAGAAAAGGATATTAAAAAAAAAAACAAACCAATACCAATCTCAAAAATATTATTATTCTTATATGTATATAGAGTTGCAGTCCGGCAACGATCTGCTGTGAGAGGGGAGCATGGGAGCAGGGTGGCGACTGTGGGGGGGGCTCACGGTTGCTGCGGATCTCGGGGGCCACGGTGGTGGCGGTGGCAGTGGTGTCACAATTCGTGGGGTGATGGCACCATGACTCACGATAGCAGCGGTGGCGGCTGCACTGCGACCGCAGCAGCAGCAGCAGTGGCGGTGGTTGCTATGGCCACGGCTGGCAATGGCCGTGATGGCTGGAGGGGAGGGGGCTTTGTGGGGCTATTGATGGGACCCTGAACTTCAGTTATTCTCCAGCTGAAGTGCTCGGGGGCCCTCTTCGCCAACTTCCACAGCTCAAAGTGTCTTTTCCGCACCTCTCAGGCTTCACCAGGGTCCCCGCCTAGTGTAACGCTGGCTGGTCACCCACTCTCTCTCTCTCTCTCATTGACCTGGGGAAAAGGCGCTTGCCATTTTGGACATTCCAATGTGTCAGTCCGGCAGAGTCTGGACCCCTCAGCTCATGCAGGGCTGCCCTGGTCTCCGTGGTTCCTAGCAGCACCCCTTTCTGATAGTCAAAGTGGAATTTTCTTTGATTAGGGGTTGTGGGTTGGGACCTGCTGTCCTCCCCGTGGGAGGGGCCAGCTGCCCCTCCGCTGGGCAGTGGGGAACGGTTTGAAACAGTTTCCATGGTTAAGAAGTATATTTCAAACATGCCAATCCTCCCAATCTCTGTGTCTCACCAGTTGCCTGTCCACTCCAATAGTACACACGGGGAAATATCCAGAGCTCCCACCCTTTCACCTGCTGACCAGGAGAGATGGGCTATGGGACCGTCTCCGCCGCCATCTTCCAGCACCATTGTGAATTATTATTATTATTATTTTATTGTTTGGGATCAATTGAGGGTACAAGAAACCAGGTTGCACTGATTGCATTTGTTAGGTAAAGTCCTTCTTACAATTGAGTCTTGCCCGCAAAAGATGTGGCACACACCAAGACCCCACTCCCCTTGCTCCTTCCCTCTCTCTGCTCTTCCTTTCCCCACCCCTCCCTCCTTCTTTCTCCCTCTGCTCTCCCCTTCCCCTATCCCCACCATGTCATTAATTGTCACTAATGTCCTTCTATTAAAATTGAGTACATAGGATTCATGCTTCTCCATTTGTGTGATGCTTTACTAAGTGTAATGTGTTCCACTTCCATCCAGGTTAATACAAAGACTGTAAAGTCTCCATCTTTTTTAATGACTGAATAGTATTCCATAGTGTACATATACCCCAACTTGTTAATTCATTCCAGGGTTGGTGGGTATTTAGGCTGTTTCCACATTTTGGCGATTGTAAATGGAGCTGCAATAAACAGTCTAGTGCAAGTGTCCTTATGATAAAAGGAATTTTTTCCTTCTGGGTAGATGCCCAGTAATGGGATTGCAGGATCAAATGGGAGGTCTAGCTTGAGTTCTTAGAGGGTTCTCCATACTTCCTTTCAAAAAGGTTGTATTAGTTTGCAGTCTCAGCAGAAGTGTAAAAGTGTTCCCTTCTCTCCACATCCATGCCAGCATTGCAGTTTTGAGATTTTATGATGTGGGTCATTCTTGCTGGGGTTAAATGGTATCTCAGGGTGGTTTTGATTTGCATTTCTCTAATAATTAGGGATAATGAGCATTTTTTCATATGTTTGTTAGCCATTCATCTGTCTTGTTTGGAGAAGATTCTATTCATGTTTCTTGCCCATTAATACATGGGATTGTTGGCTTTTTTCATGTGGATTAATTTGAGTTCAGTATAGATCCTACTTATCAAGCTTTTGTATTATTCAAAAAATGTCAATATCCTTTCCCATTGTGTAGATTGTCTATTTGCTTTGTTTGTTGTCTCCTTAGCTGTACAGAAGCTTTTCAGTTTAATTAAGTCCCATTTGTTTATTTTTGTTGTTGTTGCAATTGCCACTGCAGTATTCTTCATGAAGTCTTTCCCCAGGCCAATATCTTCCAGTGTTTTTCCTATGCTTTCTTTCAGGATTTTTATTATTTCATGCCTTAAATTTAAATCCTTTATCCATCTGGAATCAATTTTTTGTGAGTGGAGAAAGGTGTGGGTCCAGTTTCAGTCTTTTACATGTGGATATCCAGTTCTCCCAGCACCATTTATTGAATAGGGAGTCTTGTCCCCAAGGTATGTTCTTGTTTGGTTTATGGAAGATTAGGTGGTTGTAAGATGTTCGTTTCATTTCCTGGTTTTCTATTCAATTCCAAATGTCTATGTCTCTTTTTTTGTGCCAGTTACATGCTATCTTGACCACTATGGCTTTGTAGTACAGCCTAAAATCTGGTATGCTGATGCCTCCAGCTTTGTTTTTATTACTAAGAACTGCCTTAGCTATACAGGTTTTTTTCTGGTTCCATACAAAATGCAGAATCATTTTTTCCAAGTCTTGAAAGTACAGTGTTGGCATCTTAATAGGGTAGTCATTGAATAGGTAGATTGCTTTGGAAGTATAGACATTTTAACAATGTTGATTCTTCCCAGCCATAAGCATAAGTTCTTCCATTTGTTAATATCCTCTGCTATTTCCTTTCTTAAAATTTCATAATTTTCTTTATAGGGGTCCTTCACCTCCTTTGTTAGGTATATTCCTAGGTATTTCATTCTCTTTGAAGCTATGGTTAAGGGAGTTGTGTCCTTAATTAGCCTCTCATCTTGACTGTTACTGGTGTATACAAAGGCTACTGACTTGTGGATATTGATTTTATGTCCTGAGACATTTCTGTATTTTTTGATGACTTCTGGTAACCTTGTGGTTGAATCTTTGGGGTTCCCTAAGTATAAGATCATATCATCAGCAAAGAGAGTTTGATCTCCTCTGCTCCCATTTGGATGCCCTTTATTTCCTTGTCTTGCCTAATTGTATTGGCTAGAACTTCCAGCACTACATTGAATAGTAATGGTGACAGAGGACAACCTTGTCTGGTTCTAGTTCTGAGAAGAAAAGCTTTCAGTTTAACTCCATTCAGTAAAATATTAGCTGTGGGTTTGTCATAGATAGCTTTGATCAGTTTCAGAAATCTGCCACATATGCCTACACTCTTCATCATTCTAATTAGAAAAGGATGCTGGATTTTATCAAATGTTTTCTGCATCTACTGAGAGGTTCACCTGGTCTTTGTTTTACCTTCTGTTAATATGGTGCATAATGTTTATGTACTTGTGTATGTTAAAACAGCCTTGCATCCCTGGGATGAAACCTAGTTGTTTATGATACATGACGTTTTTAATGATAAGCTATCATTGGCTAGAATTTTTGCATCTATATTCATTAGTGAAATTGGTCTGAAATTCTCCTTTTTAGTTGGGTCTTCTTCTGGTTTGGGTATCAGGGTGAAGTTTGCTTCATAGAACATGTTGGGAAAGATTCCTTCTTCCTCAATTTTTTGGAATAATTTCTGCAGTATGGGAATAAGCTCTTCCTTGAAGGTTTGATAGAATTCTGGTGTGAAGCCATCTGGACCTGGGCATTTTTTGGTTGGAAGATTTTTTATTGTTTGTGTAATCTCAGTGCTTGAAATTGGTCTGTTCAGGAGCTTTATTTCTTTCTGGCTAAGTCTAGGGAGAGGGTGTGATTCCCAATAATGATTCATTTCCTTCACATTGTCAAATTTCTGGGCATATATAGAGTTTCTGGTAGTATTCAAAGATGATCTTTTGTATCTCTGTGGCATCAGTTATTATTTCCCCTTTATCATTTCTGATTGAGGTTACTAGAGATTTTACTTTTCTATTTCTAGTTAGTTTGGCCAAAGGTTTATCTATTTTATTTATTTATTATTAAGTCATTTGTACATACATCATACATACATTTATGCCATTATGGGGTTCAATGTGTTGATTATTTGTACAAATTAGAGTGGTCACATCCTATTTTATTTTTTTTTTCAAAAAAACGAACTCCTTGTTTCAGATTCTTTTGTTTTCAATTTCATTGATCTCTGATTTAATTTTGGATATTTCTTTTCTTCTGCTGGGTTTAGGCTTAGATTGTTCTTCTTTTTCCAATTCCATAAGATGTCTTGTGAGTTTGTGCTGCACATTCTTTCTGTTTTTCGAATGTAGGCATCTAAAGCTATAAATTTTCCTCTCAGAACTGCTTTTGCAGTATCCCACAGGTTTTGGTAGCTTGTGTTGTCATTGTTGTTATGCTCAAGGAAGTTAATGACTTCCTGTTTTATTTCTTCCTGCACCCAACTGTCATTCAACAGAAGGTTGTTTAATTTCCATGCCTTTGTGTGGAGTTGAACATTTTTGTTGGAGCTGAGTTCCACCTTTAGTGCCTTGTGGTCTGAGAAAATACAAGGTAAAATTTCAATTCTTTTGATTCTGTTGAGGTTTGTCCTAGGATATGATCAGTTTTGGAGAGTGTTCCATGGGGCGACGAGAAGAAGGTATATTCTTTATCTTTGAGATGGTGTGTTCCATATGTATCTATCAAGCACATTCGTACTAGGGTTTCATTTAAGTCCCTTATATCTTTGCTTAATTTCTGTTTAGAGGATCTGTCCAGCTCTATTAGAGGAGTGTTAAAGTTCCCTGTTATTATGGTATTATAGGATGTCATATTACTCAGAGTGAGTTAGGTCTGTTTCAAGAATCTGGGAACATTTAAATTGGGTGCATAAATATTTAGAATTGAAACATTTTCTTGTTGTATTTTTCCCTTGACCAAACATAAAATGACCATCTTTGCCTTTTTTGATGTTAGTTGCTTTAAATTCACATGTATCTGAAAATAAGATTGCAACTCCTCTTTTCTTCTGAATTCTGTTTGCCTGAAGAATTGTCTTCCAATCCTTAACTCAGAGTTTTAATTTGTCTTTTGAAGCTGAGTGTGTTTCCTGCAGACAACAAATGGATGGCTTGTGTTTTTTAATCCAGTCAGCCAATCTATGCCTCTTCAGTGGTGAATTCAAGCCATTAACATTTATTGAGATAATTGATAAGTGTGGTAGCATTCTGTTCATCTTACTTTATGAGAGCCCATTGCTTAGTTTTATCTTTTGCATCAGTATGGAAGTTAGGTTTGTCCTTTAATTTCTGAGTTCTTACTTCATTATGATAGTCAGTGTGTAGAACTGGTTGAAATATTTCCTATAGAACTGGTCTTGTTGTGGCGAATTTTCTCAATTTTTGTATATTAGTAAATGATTTGATTTCTCTGTCACTTTTAAAGCTTAGCTTAGCAGGATATAGAATTTTGGGCTGGAGATGTTCTGTTTAAGTAGATTAAAGATTGATGACCATTGTCTTCTTACTCGGAAAGTTTCATTAGGGAAGTCTACAGTCACCCTTATGGATTTGCTCCTGTGGGTCAACTAGTGCTTACTCCTGGCAGCTTGAAGATCTTTTCTTTTGTCTTGATTTTGGACAGGTTCATCATAATATGTGTTGGAGAAGCTCAGTTAGAGTTGAAGTGACCTCGGGTCACTCTGAAAGGAGTATGTCAGAATCTTTGGTGTTATTTGGGAAATTTTCATTTATAACATTCTCTAGCATGGCTTCCATTCCCCTGTGGCATTCTTCTTCCCCTTTTGGGATACCTACAACTCATAGGTTTGAATGCTTCATAAAGTCCCATAATTCTGTCAGTGAACATTCTTCTTTTCTGCATCTTTAACTATCTGAGTTATCTTAAGAGCCTTGTCCTCTACCTCCGAGATTTTTTCTTCTGCATTGTCTAACCTGTTGTTGATACTTTCTATTGCATCTTCATGTTCCCTAATTGACTGTTTCAGTTTCTTCAGCTCTGCTATATCCTTTCTATATTCTTCAGATCGTTCATCTCTTATTTGATTCTGTTTTGGGATTTCCTTTTGGTTATTTTCCACTTTATCATCAGTTTCCTTCATTGTTTCTGTCATTTCCTTCATTGTTTTCATCATCTGTATTCTAAATTCCCTGTCTATCATTTCTAACATTTCTTTATAGGTGGAATCCTCTGCAATAGCTACCTCATGATCCCTTACAGATGTTGCTCTGAACGGATTTTTTGTGTTGCCAGGAGTTTTCTGCTGGTTCTTCCTCATGAATGATTTCTTTTACCTGTTTCCTTATCCTAATTTTCCTTTCACTTCGTTTTGCTCTTCAAGTTGCCATGACCCTGGAGTAGAGTTTCGATGAATCCTTTTGGTACAGGACCAGAAGGATGAGAAGATTGAGCAGCAAGAAGGAAAAAACAAAGAGAAAAAAAAAGAAAGAAAAGAAAAAAGAGAAAGGAAAGGGGGTGAGTATTGACAAAAAGAAGAGAGACACAGAAAGAGGGAGATAGGAGAGTATAGGTGTACAGTTCGGTACTTTGACCCAACCTTAAAAACCTCCAACCTCTGGGGGTGCCCGATTGGGTGTTGCCTTTGAGGTTAGCAACTCTTTGCTAGCCTGTTTGGACATAGTACATCACCTCCACCAAGTAGAGATGAAAGACAAAAATGCTATAAATCAAACCAAAACAAAGAAACAGAAAACTTTATGGGATAATATTGGAGGAAAAACCAAATAATAGGGGTAGAAACACTAGCAAAAACTAAGTTCTAATTGTTGAAAAAGGCAACAATAGAAAATTATATTTAAACCAGAAAAATGAAGAAAGAAAAGAAAGATGAAAAAGAAAAGAAAAATCTATAGGGAAAATATTGAAATTTAAAAAAACAAAACAAAACAAAACAAACAAACAAAAAAGAAACAAAAAATAAAACAAACACAAAGCACTACACACACACACACACACACACACACACACACACATATATATAACTTACTGAATATTGTCTGGCAACAGGTGATCTTCAGGGGTATAAGATGTTAATCACAATGCTGATATGGCTGTACAGATGGAGACTGGAGGCCTCTGCTGATTCCTCAAATCCTGCAAGGTGGAGAGCCTAACCGTCTCCTCAGTTCACTTAAAGTCACTTTAAACTGCTAACCTTGGCTAAGCAGAAGCTTTCCCAGGAAGGCACTTGTCACTGGGATCACTCCTGAAATGGTACCCAGTGTGTCAAAACCAGTGTCACTCTATGCCTCTGAGGGCTAAGGCTGTAAGGTGTCTCAGCCCCTGCCCTTAGGCTGCTCAGTCACTAGATGACTCACTCCCACCCATCCTTTCTCTGTAACCCTGAGGGCAGAGCTTGTTGGGGCAGTTCTTCCACAATGGCTCCGCGTCGCACAGCCCAAAAGTATTAGCTCTGTCTGGCTCAGCGGCTCAGCCTGAGGCCCTAGAGCCCTTAAAGTCCTCCACACTCTTGCCCAAGTTCTCCCAAGGTAGTTCAACTGAGTGTCAAGTCCAAAAAAACCAAAACAGCTCACAGGCCTTTCCAGTTTGCAATCTCACTGCTGCTGTACTTATAGCTTCCAGGGGGATTAGACTGAAGGAACACATGCAAACACTTGCCAGTTCTCCACTGCCTTTGTCCTCCTCATGGGGTCCAGAAGTCTCACGCTGAATCCCTGTGTCCCCAAAGGGATGTTTCTGGGCAGATCCCACCAGCCAGAGATGCCTGGAGTCTTCTTTCCCTGGACTCACCGTGCCGAGCTGCAAGGAAGCTGTTACTCAGCCACCATCTTGCTCCCCCCCCCAATGTGACTAAATTTGATAGTCTTTTTTTCCTTTGCTGTAGTTTCAAGACCCTATCATATTTTTGAACACATTAAACATACTAATTTTATATTCTATGCTTGAGTAATTCTATTATCTATGGTCTCTAAAGTTCTGATTCCAGACTTTATTGTTTCTGTGGACGCTCAGGATGGTTTATTTACTTGGTCAGTGATTTTTGTTCAATCATCTAATTTTCCTTGTAACTTACTATGTAGGAATTCTTTGAGATCCTACTTAAAAGCATTTTCTTCAAGATGGTATCACAAGTTTTTGAAGGTATTATTTCCAATTTGGCAACAATATAACTTTTCAGAGTTTTTTTCAGCTACCCTTGTGGTGTATATATTCCAACCCTAAACTCATGAAAGTACAATCTGTAATTAGAAATAGAGAGGAGAATTTTTTCTTTCTTTCTTTCTTTCTTTTTTTTTTTGCTGTACTCAGAGGAAAGGTCAATGTAGGCATGTATTCCATCTTCTTGTTCTGTAGGGTAGGTATTTTTCTAGTTTACTTAGTGAGACCGTTGCCTGTCAATGATCTTGCCTTTGTCTGTGGGTCTCCACTGTGACATTTTATTCATCTTGGGCTTCAGGTTTTGTCCTTCACATGTGGGGAGTGCTGATTCTATCATTTGATGATGACTTTTGGATTTGGGTTTTCTGGTCATTTATGGTGGCCCAAGGAATTAGTTTCTAGCTAGATTTGTTCTACATTTGAAAAAGTTTTTATATATTTATTGGTGCTCTGAGGAAGTCTCTGAAAATCTAGTCTACTCTATTGTCAAAAAGACAAAACTTTACCTTTTTTACACTGTAATATTTGACAAACTATTATTATTATTATTATTGAGCTTCAGTTTATCTCATTTGTAAGGTAGAATAATACCTATATCATTAAGGTTTTTAGGAAGATTAAGCAAGATACTGCATACAGACCTTTCATGTAGAAGTTTAATAAATGCTGACTGTTACTATTACTGTTGCTATAACTCTACTAATACTATTAAAACAACATGTCACTAACAACACAAAAGAAGTGCTATTTTATGGAAAAATCGAAAAGCTATGTGATGAAAATAAAAATAATTAATTTAAAATAGTTACAATTTTTACCTTTCCAAACATATTCCTTATGTATACTATGTTGGGGAGGGGATTTTTTTTAGCACCATCCTGAAGTAGCTAGTAATAACAGACATGAGGCCTGTGCTCTGAGCTATACCTTTGATAGTGGTATGTGTGTGGGCTAGAAGCGAGGCTCCAGTCAATAACCAATGCCAGAGTTCATGCAGAAAGAAACACTTTCGTTCTGTGCAGCATGGGTGGGCAAGCTGAAAGAACACCATTTATTGAAAGAAAGGTGCTACACATATACAACGAGGTGTTATATTTATTATTATTATTTCTATTTTAAATTATCCATTGAAGAAAGAAGATATGGCAAGAATTTTTAATGAAGTCTAGAGTCGAACTGAGTTCAGAACACAAAGAGGAATGTGGTAGCATTCTGACTGGGACACATGTGACCTTGGGCAGGTCAAGTAACCTCTCACAGCCTCATTATCCTCAAAGTAGAATAGTGGGACTGTGTAGTTTTAGGAAACTTCTACATCTAGATTCTGCGATTCTCATCTCTTATTCTCATTCATGTCTCCTGGGTTCCCTAGTTCACTAACTTCTAAGACCCATAGTCACGGCTGTGGCGAGAGTAGCCTGTTCTCTAATGTAAGAGACAGTAATTGGGGCCACAACAGAAACAGAATCTTCTGCGTGACTTTGGCTTAGCTTGACAATGCTCATCCTTCTCAGATGTGTGGTTGGAACACAAAGGGCTACAGTAAGGTGCCACAATTGCCACCTAAGGAAGGAAGCAGTTGGAACTGATACCCTGTCAGTGAGGTTAGCCATGTACAAAAGTAGGCCACACCTAGAGACAGTTTGTAGTTGTGTTTCTAAGAAGACTCAAAAAATAGATTGAGCCTGTCAAGGGGACTGGGTTATATCCCCAAGCCCGGAATGCAATTCTGGGTAGTGAAGCTACATCACTGGAGTATGAGCTGTTAGAAGAAGGGGATAGTTGAAGTGCTATGGTCTCTTTGGAGTCTGAGAAATGGGTTGCTAAAAGGCAAAGGCTTATTTATCTTGATAGGACATTTTGGGAAGGGGTGGTGATGTTAGAGGTAGAAAGAATAAGGCTCCAAGCGTGGCTCAATAGGCCTTAGATGTTTGAAGTCTCTCATTTCCAATTAAAGAGCAAGGGCGTGTGGCAACCCTGTTCGTTTCCCAAACTTCAGTCATTTGAATGCCACAACAGCCCTATTATTTCCTATTTGTATTTAAGTTGATTTCTTTTTTACTGAAATGTTTATTTAAAAGGAAGCTTTCTCTCACTATCGGATATAAAACCAGTATCTCTTGCCACAATTAGAAGATCTTGACACATACCCACATCCCCCACAAGATGAAAACAAAGCAACCTTGTCAAGTCCTAATTAGGCCCTATTGTCCATGGAAATCTCTGGGTTTGAGGACTGCTTGCTTTCTGTCAAAGGAAAGATTGGCAAGTGTTACACTTACCAGTACACCAGCTGATCTTGGAGTATAGGAAGATTGACAGTGGCAATGGGCAAAATTAGTTGTATCCCTCTTTAAATGTCTTTTTACCAACATCTCCAAATCAGATGAGGCGGGTACTTCTCTGATTTCCATCAATTTTCCATCTGAGGAGATCAAGACTGAGAGAGAATAAATTACTTGCTTGGAGCATGCAGCTGATTAGGGGTGTAGACAAGGGGAACCAAAGTGCTTTGACTCCAGAGCTGGAATTCTTCACCACTGGACCCGTCCTCCTCTTGTGTGGTCAGTCATCGTAATTTAATGCTTTGACTTCATGTCCCCTGAGAGCCTCTCAGGCACCCCCTCCAAATGTTTCCTGCATCATGCATTTCAGGCATCTTTCCTGAAGATGCTCCCTTCTTCTGCCTGCACCTCTCCTGTCCATTGCACAGACTGTCCTGAGCCTTGGTTCCAACGTACAAGGATGCTCGGAGGAAACTGGCATTTCAACTTAAAACCCTCACCATTATTCTCTGATTCCACAATTTCCAGGCAACCTCCCAATGATGACTTGCTTTCCATAGTACACTTTCCAACTGGGGAGAATGAACCCATCAACTGATAACAGGGCTTGAGTTTGAGTTCACAACCATACCTCAGTGATGAGTATAGGGACCTCCATAAATACTCATTGAATGAGTAAGTCCATTCAAGTGCATTGAATGAGTAAGTCCATGGACTTATGGAGTAAGTCCATGAGTAAGGCCCTCCATAAATACTCATTGAATGAGTAAGTCCTTGGCAGATGTACTTTTAATAATGATACTATTAGTAGTAAAATGGATCCATTAAGAAGCTTTACATTACACATGACTTGGTACTAAATGTTCCTTCTGTGTTATTTCCTCACAACCTCATGTAGTAGGTACTGTTCTCCTATTTCACAGATGAGGTTGGGGGTTGACAGCCAGTTGACTATTTGATCTCAGCACCGGAATGTGCTGCTCCCATCAGAGTTGTCCAGAGGGCTATGAGTTAGGTGGCTAATGTGGATAATGATGGCTAGGTGGGCTAAGCACTAGCTCTGACTTTGTTGACAAACTAAGTCTCCAATCTGCAAAGCTCATAGCACAGTGTGGAGATTACAGGCTCTGGCTCTGCTCTCAGACAGGCCTGAGTCCAAATCTTCCTCTGGCCCAACTGACCTTGTCACTTGAATGAAACAATCACCTTATTTCCCTAGCCCCCAATTTCTTCACCTACAAACAGAATATTACAGAAGACAGCGCATGACGTGCATCTTGTACAATGCACTTAGGACCCACTCAGCATTCAATAAAAGGTGTTTGTTATTATGGGGTGGAAGCAAAGAGGACCTGGACTGGGAAAGAGAGGTCATTTTAACAGGAAAGCAAAAATAGAAGCAGTGTTCTTTCTGTAACTTTGGTGAATGCGTCAGATGAGGCCTCCAAGAGCCACTCTCCTCCTTTCTCAGAAATACCTCATGAGAAAACGCTCCTACTCCAAATGCCCCTAGAACTCAGCATCCCTGGGTGTTTGATTCATATCCTCCTGAGCCACAAGGCCCACACCACTGCCCACTGCTGCAGTAGCTCACTGAAGCTGTGGTGCTTTAGGATTCTCATTTCCTCACAGGAGGTGGTAGCCAGAGCCAGGGGGACACCTGAGAAGCACAGGCTGCCACGGGCATGGAGCAGTGAGTGAAAACCCAGGGCAGCTGCCTGCAGGGTGCAGGGAGGAAGGACCAGGGACACCTAGGTAGCCTGAGGCTCAGCCTCTCCAGCCTGGATGCTGGAAGGGCACTGTCCTTGTTCTTGCCATTCAAAGATTACTTCCATCATGTACTATGAGGTCTGAACTTAAGGAAAACTCTGTTAATGAAAGGTGGCATCTCTTTCTCATCCATCCTCCTTGCCCACACCTCCCCCTTCCTTCCAATCACTGCATCAACCCTCCCTTGTCTGTTTACTTGGTTTTGTGGTTTTCAACTTAGATGTGGTTAGAGAGAGGTGGGGTCAGGGGACAAACTCCCCACCTCACCCCTCCCCCTGAAGTGTCCTACTTGGTCTCAGAGATCAGAACATGATACTCTTGGCATAACAGATGGGGAAATTCTGATTCAGTTTCTCTGGGGTGGGGTCTAGGTATTGGTATTTGTTAAAAGCTCCCAGGTGATTGAGAGCCACTGGTGTAGTTAAGGAAGGAATGGGATGACTCACTGTACTGAGAAGGCAAGTCAGTGGGGGAGAATTTGGGCCCAGCCATAGTAAGAGCTAGCATTTCTTATTCCTGCCGAAGTGTTAGCTAAGGATGATTTGACCATCTAGAGTCTTCAACAAGCCTCTCAAAAGCTTATTCCCAACATGTCGTGAATGTGGACAAAAGGGTATATGTTGCCTGGCTCATTTTACACTTGACAAATTAACATGTTCAGCAAACTTCTAGAACTAGGAAGTTATAATACCAATGAAGTGACTTAACACAGGTGGTGGTGGTGAGAACAATCAGCCAGGACCTGAAACCTCTGATGATCAGCTCATTCCTGAGTTTTCCTGATGTCATTGAACCAGTAGGTATGCCTTAATAATCATGAACTCCACCCAATTCCATCTGCCAGATCCTGGAAGCCAGCTTAAACCTACCAGAAGAGCTTGGAGGGTACAAATGCCACTGAAAGAGAGGGCAGAGTCAGTGCTGCTTCTTGCTAACATATTTATAGATGATATTCTGGGCTCATAGCCTCAGAGAGACTTTACAGAAAGAAACAAGGAAGTTTAGAGATTTTCAAGAATGGGATGGATTACTTGGCGGTCAATACTTGTGTGGTGAGGCAGGATAGTCATCAGTCAGTGTGGCAGGGGTGTGGCGTCAGGACATGCCGGGTGCCCCCAGTCAGTGACAGAGGGTCCATCTTACCCTCACTGCCCCACCCCACCCCGAGTCTCTGAGGCTTCAAGCGCAGACTCAAACTGCACAGTTTGCCGCACAGTGGTCAGTCAGGGGCTCCTCTGTTGGGTTATTTATATTTTCTCTGCTTGAGCAAAATTGCCATATCCAACATTCATTATCCACCAGCAATTACCAACTAGAAAATATGATAGAACATGAAATATCATTTGCAAGAGCAGCTGAACCCACAGTATACCTCAGGATTAATTTAACAGAAGATTGTCCAAAACTTGTGTGGTAAATTTACAAAAACTGTTTTAAAGAATGTAAAAGTAAAATATTGATATTATAGTATCATGTCTTTAATGTAAATCAAAACACATATTCTCAGTTCATAGTTGCTCTCTTGAATATTCAACCGAAAACTGCATCTCCTCCATGGTGCTTAGCTCAGTTCCTTGCATGTAAAAGGTGCTCCATATTTATCCATATATAATATATCCATATAATACATATGCATATAGAACACATGCATATATAATGTATACAGATATAATACGTACAGACATATATATATGCATACATAATATATGTACATATAATATATATTATTTTCATAATATTTTATAATGGGATGAACTTTATGGCTGCCATATATATTTTCTAATTTTTTATTTTTTCAAAACATATTTTTGTAAAAGTCTCCTTAAAAATAACACATTTATGATTACAGAGTGTACATTATAGAAAATTAAGATTGTGTAAATATAAAAAAGAATCTAGAAAATATGTATTACGAAAATTTACAAAAATGCAGATAGTCAAAAGCATATTAAACTTGGTCTTAATACTACAACGTAGGGATAACCAATATGATTATTTTGGGTATATTATTCCAGGTCTCAAATAGGGTTTTTTAAAAATGATTGATGACTTTTAAAATATTTTCATTTGATAGGTTTGCTATTTTATAGTTTGAATGAAAAACATTTTTAAATGAATTAAATATGCAAAATACTAAATATTCAGTATTATAGAAGAAGTATGGTATATACAAGGTAGGACCAGCTAGCCTTGGGGGAAATCTGGAGGTGGGGGTATTCAAGGAAGGAGAGAGGTGGGTCAGGCTCAGTATGAGTGCATGTGGTTGATCTGGGAGGTAGAGCAGAGTGTAGCAAACTTTACGTAAAGAGCCAAATAGTCAATATTTGTAAGTCATATGATAGCAGTTGCAATAATGATAACAGTGAAAAACAACCATAGACAGTGTGTAAGCCAATGAATATGGCTATGTTCCAATAAAACTTTATTTACAAGCATTGAGATTTGAGTCTCATATAATTTTCATGTTATAAGATAATGTTCTTTTGATTTTTATAAAAACCTTTTACAAGTGTGAAAACAATTCTTAGCTTGTGTACCTTACAGAAACAGGGGGCAGCCTAGATTTGGCCATGGACCATAGTTTGCAGATTCTTGGGGTAATGTTTCAGACTAAGGGAAAAGATTAGAGGCAGGAGAAGCCTCAGCAAGTTCAAAGAACCAGCAGAAGGGTGTGACAGATCACTGAAAGGGAGGTAGGAGGTGAGAGACGTGGCTTCAGACACCAACAACTCGGCTGCACACGCCACGGAAGGGTTTGGGGCAGTGCAGAGAAATCAGCTGGAATGAGCTTCAGAAACAGATTTTGGGTCTGTACTGAGATTCAAACCATTGCTCAAACTACATTAGGCCAGAATGCCTGGTTTCAGTTTCTTCTGGACTCTCTCAAGAAGAAAAAGCAACACCCAGGAAAACAATACCCCAGTTTGAGAACATCCAGGATTTAACACCACTAACCCACTTGAGGTTACAGTGGGAGAGCTATACATCAATAACGTCAACCAACATGGTGGATGGTCCCTGGGCACCTTACAAAGTCAGCTCAGGATATGCTTCCCCACTCTCCTTATAATGATGCTCCTTTGAACTGGTTTTCCATCTTCATTCCCCAGGTTCTACCAGTGTTGGGTTCCCATGAGACCCAACCACCTCCTCCCCAGCTCTCCTGACTGTAAAATCAGACCATCTTATCTAAATGGCCTTGTTACTCTCTGAATCAGTCTCACTGATTTAAATGCTACTTTAAAGCCTTCATAAATAGAGGTTTCTCTATTTCCTCAGTTAGTTCTCCCCACCCCCAGGGTACAAATGTATGCAATGACCTGGACTAGGCAGGGGAAAGATCATGTTTACTCTTATTTAATTACATTTTACTGAAATTAGATGTTACCTCAATGAAACATGACACATCACAAAATTTAAGCAGACTGTTTTTCTACACCTACTACCTCATCTCAACCTGGTTTCTTGCACCTTTTTCCAGATTTCCTGGACACGATGTCTTGGTGCAATAACTACATGTACCTATTGTAACTCCATCATTTCTCCCACTGCACGAAGACTTTCAGCATTTGGAGTTTAATATTTGATTACTCAGTGAGAGGAAACAGTAAGAAATGATCTCATGGACATGATTTGCACCTTGCAAACTTGCATAGAATTTTAAATAGAGGGGTTTCCAAGTGGACATGCCTCTCTGTCCTGGTTTGCAAACCTAAATTATGAAGCAATTAATATACAGCACATAAAACTGTCCAGTCTGTTTGCTCTTGCTGTCATATCGTCAGTAATGATGGCAGGAACTGACTAATGAACCGGCCTGAGTATCTGTGTACAATGAGAAAGAGAGAGAGAAAGGCGGTGAGTGGGAGCGAGCACGCATAGCGCGTATAACTCATACTGCTCAGGGAGCGCCACTCTTCCGCTTCCTAATGCTCTTCTCATGAATAGTTTTGGTATTTCTTCCCTCTTGTTTTTGCACAAAAAAAAAAAAAAAAAAAAGCCTTTATGAAATGTAAGCCCTGTTTCTCATTTCATTAAAAAACCTTTAAGAAAAGACATTTTTCATACTTAAGACTTTTTCAAATCTCTCCTAACCAGTTACGCTCTGTATTGTATCTTTTGTAGCTGGCGGCCATCCAGCGACAATCCTTAAAAATCCCTTTGCAGTTTTAAAGGAAAATACAAGCTCTCATTTACCACTGGATCGAGTCAGAAAATAAAAGCTTAATGCCTTGACAGGCCTGGATATTTTTTTGAGGCCTAAGTCTGATTTATGGCAGTAGCCGGCAAACCAGGCTGGTGAAATATTTGCTGCTGCTCCCAGGGATATGGAAAAATGAAGTGTGAAGTTCTGGGGAGAGCAGGCCACAGCCTTCCAGTCACTAAACACTCCCACCAAGTTGGCAGGGGAACAGAGCCCTGGGCTGCAAGATGAACCTCAAAGGAATAGCGGAGGAGAAAAGGACTGTGCACCGTGTCAAAATACTGCCAAGGCTTAACGCTCGCCATACATTTTGTGACCTGGGGTGGGATGTTTATGAGGGGGGTTTAGGGAGGAAAGAGAAGAGAAACATTTTCTTCCTTCTCTATTTATTCTATTTTCTTTACGGCTTCCCTGTAGGGGTTTCACTCCAAGTAGAAGAAATTAAAAGCAACAACAGGAATGTAGGAAGTCACTTAAGCCCCGCTATAAAATCGCTCAGATAGAAAAATACGATCTGGTTAGAGAGAAAGCGCTGGCTTGACTGAGGGACTGTAGTGTCAAGGTGGGGAGACAGACCCACTTCCCCAGGCCATGGGTCCCCAGATTGAAAGCGTGGGAGCCAGGATTTTCATTCCCGTGAAAAGGGAATTTCCTAGAGGTAGAAGTAAGGTGGGTTTTTTCCCCCTAGAATTTTCTTGAAGTGAGTCATCACAAACACACAAGCCAGGTAAAACACTTGCTGTTTTTTTTTCTTTTCCTTTATTTAAAAAGAAAAATAAAATAAAGTAAAAGTATACTATCTATTGTTCAGGTTTGCTTTTAATTTTAGGTTTCTGAAGCAGAGTATTGGATACTCAGGGGCTCAAAGGGCTTCCTCTCTACTGGGTATTGTTCGGGGGGTGGGGGGGGGATGAGTGGAGCCCCCATGGAGAAGCAGGGGTTGGTTTTTAGTTGTTTTCTGAAAGGAAAAAACAAAAGCTCTCTTCTGGGTGATAATTTTGATAAACAAAGGCGAGAAAGGGCAAAGGTGGAAACATGCAACTCATTTTCTCCAAATGTGATCTTATCTTTGGAAGATCAGTTTCAAAATCTGATTCATTTGAGAGTTAAAATGAGTTTTTTAAATTTCTTTTTAATGAAATAGCAGCATCTCTGTTGGATGGAGATCTGTGCTACTGTAAAGCCTTTTGGTCAGCTAAAGAGTCTCAGTAATTACAGAAATGTTTATACCCACGTTTGGTGTATACCCCCTGTCTCCAGACTCACTTTAACACTGCCACAAAAACTACCTCACTCATTTACATCCTTATCACAAAGTTAAACTTGGAGATAATATTAGTCCATAAGCCCTTATTAATGCCTCTCGTGTAGAAGGGACTGCTGGCAATGGTGGGTAGGGATGGGGAACTGAGAAGGGCACAAAACCTAGATTCTGGTCCTAGAACACAAGGCATCCACAGTATAATGGAGGAAGAAACTGGACTGTGATCCATTTTTCTTTTAGTATAACTTACATTAAAATGTGCCTTTTGTTTTCATCCACATGGAAAGAAAAGAGGAGAAAATAGGGGTCTGGAGGAACTAAACTTAGCTCATGTCACGTGCAGTAATAGCAAATGTGACTGAGCTCACAGTCTGGGCTGGGCACCAGGATGAGCACTCCCCGAGCCTAATCTCACAGGCCTTCATAGCTCCCTGGGAGCAGCCAGGCAAAGTATGGTTAAGTAACTTGTCTACAATCACACAGAGAGCGGATGGGGGGCTGAGATTCACAATCCATTTCAGAGCTCCCTAGTTCCCTCACAGAACTGAGGCTACCATTTCGGTCCAGTAGTTTTCCAGTACTTGTCTCTGGTACCCAAACATGTAATGATGAGGTGGAATTTAAAACACTACAACATGTTAGCTTTCCATTTATTTTGAAGAGGCTCAGAGTGCAGAGGCTATGGGGGTACTTTGCATACTGTTTTTATTTATTTGGAAGCACCTAGATTTCAGCCTTAAGGAGGTTTGTAAATCCTTGAAGAAAATTTGAATATAGTCATTTCTAAGCCGTACTTCCTGGAAAAACTTCTGTTTTAGAAGACTGAGAAACCCAGGGCACGTACAAGGTGACTGGACCTCCAGTGTGGCTGCCCTGGTTTTGGTAACCAATGTGCTGAAAGAGATCATCAAATCCTGAATTTCCTCTATGGTGACTACCACACACATACAGGCCTTAAAACACACACCCACAGTTCAAATATTTCAGCAAATGTCCTGGCTTTCCTCCACCACTAAAATGAAAGTGAAGGTCAAATCATTTGGGGGCCACTAGAGTAGAATTCTCACCCTTGATAGCTGCCCATAGATTTAAATGTCTCACAGGAGACCCAATTAAACATTAGCAAGACCCCAATTCACCAAAGGATCATATTTTCTGGCCATTTTCATCACTCACACTTCCCCGCAATTTAACGATGAGTTTAGGATATGACTTCTTCCCTCAGGCACCCCTCCTACCTCTTTTATTTTTTAGGATCTGGAATCTAGATGGCTCGAGCATCTGGAAATACCCTAGGTAGAATTTTCTAACCAAATAATCAGTGGATCTCTGTACACACCCTGGTTTTGTTATGATACAAACTTATCACAAATTCATAGGAACCTCCATATTTCAATGGCAGTGATCATTCAAGATGACTCCTGGGACACAGTGCCAAGGTAGCATGCAATACACTGAGCCTCACACAGAGGTGTTTGTGGAATGAATAAGTGAATGATAAACCTTTGGTGGAGCCTTTGCTTGTGACATCTTTCTTGCTGCTTGCCCCAGCATGATCCCCACTGTGTGTGTTTGATCTAGAGCAGCTTCACGCTGTGGTGTGCATCCTTGTGCGGGCACCTGAAGCCTGGGGTCATGCAGATGCCGATGGCTTTAATGGCATTGATTCTCAGATCCGTGACTTCCATGTACACCTGTTTCTAACACTCACCAGCCTGAGACACACCTCTGGTCTTCTTTACCCATCATCTCATCATAATTGCCTTTCTCACATTTTTAAATAAAAGGCATCCTTTCCCCCAACCTATTCTTACTACAGAACTGTGATAGGGTCCAGATATCCTCTAGTTCTCTTAAACAATGGGACAATTTGAGAGGCATTTATTTTAGGGAAGAGTCCCAGAGAACAAAACAAAGATCTTTGGAGTGAAATAATGAAAGGAGCTGGAGCAGGATTCTGTCCCATGACAAACTCATGGTAAGCCTCCATGTGTGTGTTAGAATTATTCATCTACTCTCTCATCCATCTGTCTATTAGAATGACAACCTGAGAAATGCATTAATTGCCATGAGAAGACGTATTAACACACTTATTTAAATTGAAAAAAGACGTTAGAATTTTTCTATGAGAAAGTAAGTCTGATTTGGCTAATTGGTTTGACAGTGAGAACTGCTTTGCCATGTAGGTCATATGGCAGACATTTTCCGTACAGAATAATCTAAATCTGTTGCAAGAAAGTTTCAATGAAAATATAGCTAAAGCACGAGTTGAGTGCACAAATTGCCAGATGGTTTATCCTTCATAACCATTTAATGGCATGATGATAAAATTGAGCTATCATCTTTAAAAGGTAGTTTAAAAAAAATATCTTTAGGGTATACACAAATGAATTATTTGAAGACCTCTGGTTTAGAGAGGTTAGAGATATGGAGGTGAGGAGGAAACTCATTAATAGGCAGAAAGGAGCCATAGGATTAGAAAAATGCACTTAAAATTGTAGAAATATGAAAAGTGGGCAAAAGGTAAAAACAAAAAATAAGGAGACCCCGGGAGAGAAGATATTGCTACCTGCATGCTGGGCATGAGTTCGTCTGACACCGTGTGATCTTAGTGAGTTGATGAGAACATTCTAACCAGTCAGGTTTATTCCTGAACACTGTACTCTGGAATTTAAGTTCCTTTTTACCAAATTTTACTTCAAAGAATAGGTAACAAGAACATAGGTACCACAATTATGAGCTTGCTAGTTTTAAAAATTTTTTTAGATAGAGTATTTTTGAATGCTATTAAGAAGTCATTGTTATATTTGGCTATTTATTCAATAATAGGCCGTGACAATATATTAATATTATATGCATATTAAGTAGGCGAGTCTGAAGCAGTTGGGACAATGAGGTGCCAAATACCAGTACGTCAAACTTTCCACAGAAGCACGTATGCCGAGGCTCCTTAAAAAGAATTCACTTCATTAAACAAACATCCTTGTAAGAATCTGTGAGAAGTGGCCAGCAGACTGCAGAAGATGTGCAATTTAGTGCTATGTTATGCCAGAGATTGCTGTGTTTAGCTGCCTAATTTACTGCGATCTGGCCTTTGCGACACCCCCATTAATCTGTCAGCTGAATGAGCTCTAATTATATGCCTTGTAACCTGGTGTGCTATAGCACACGGCATTCAAGCGGAGATAGATCTTCAAGATTTACTGCCCAATTGCCGATAATCTCACCGGGTCTCCAAACGTGGTAGTGGGGGATAATCTACCTCCTTCTGATTGCTAAGAAAACCAGGAGAGGCAAAGAGAAGCCTGTGGGCATATGGAAGAAACTGCATTTTCAGCCCCTGACTCAGTGAGCTCTCAACAGACTGACAAAATGCAGAATACATTTTAACATTTGTTTTAATAGTCGATTAATATATTCAATAGTCTTGTATGTATCATAGTTGATTTGAGAGGTTATTAGATGCTTCACTCCTTCCACTGCCAACTTGGCCACCTAATATATTCCTCCTTTTTCTGTGGCTGGGTGGATGTGGCAGTGAGGGGGAGAAAGAGAAGAGATTAGGAGGGAATTTCCTTTTACTATGGATCAGTTTATTTTACTTATATCATTCTCCTGAATCTTCATCAAAATCCTGTGAGATACACATTACAATCTTCATTGTCTTGTATGAAGGGAACAACTACAAACTGGACTTTAATCCTACAAAAGCAAGCTATGTAACTCCCATATTAATCTGCAAAAAAATGAAGAGAACTGAGTCATAGGGAGATTCAGAGAGAGACAGAGACAGAGAAAGAGAGAGAGAGAGTTGGGGGAGGTTGAATCCTACAGGCCCTTACTCCTTAGAAGTGCTGATGACTCTAATACTTTTCCACCAGATTTCTTTCTCTTAGGTAAGCCATTGATACTTTCTAACATAGGCTTTATGGATTTCTTCTTTCTTTTCTTTTCTTTCTTTCTTTTTTTTTTTGAGACAGAGTCTCTCTCTGTTGCCCTGGGTAGAGTGCCGTGGTATCATCATAGTTCACAGCAACCTCCAACTCTTGGGCTTGAGCAATCCTCTTGCCTCAGCCTCCTGAGCAGCTGGGATTATACGCGTGTGCCACTACCCCTACCTAGTTTTTCTATTTTTTTTTTTAAGTAGAGATAGAGTCTCGCTCTTACTCAGGCTGGTCTCAAACTCCTGAACTCAAACAATCTCCTTGCCTCGGGCTCTCAGAGGGCCGGGATTACAGGTGTGAGCCACTGCGCCCGGCTGGCTTTATGGATTTCTGATTGGTGTTTCCATCTGTAGTGCCGGCTTCCTTTCCCATCCTTCCATCTACCAGGAGATTGTAGGGACAAGTATATAATGCCCATAAAAGGCTTTTCACCCCTTAGGAGAAAAATGTTCACATATAAACACTGTGTCCTGTAAAATTTCCACAATGGCTCATAGTTCCATCCATCCCCAAGGAAGTGGAGAAGCCCAGATGGAGTGGCATCATCTTCAACAACAGGTGTGTTTATTCCTTCTGGGGAAGGTGTTCTGGATTGACTTTGTGGTGCCACACCACCCAAAATTAGCTTTGCAGAAAAAAAAATCTCTGTTTCACAAATACTTTTATTGGCTTTTCATTTGTTTCTTGCCACTTATTCCTAATTCAACCATGGTCACAGCAGTAACTTCATGTGGTATGAATTTGACTTTCAGAAAAGGCTATGATACTTATTTCCAATTTTAGTATTAAAATTCATTTGTGTTCAGTCTAAATTTTTTTTAGACTCATCTTGTCTTTGCTTTCTTTGCACAGAAAGCAAAAGATTTCACTTAAAAAAATGTCACACCAAAAGATTTTACTTCATTACAATTCTATAGGCTAATTAAAAAATTAGCCTGGTGTTTGGTTGAAACTCAAGACAGGCCTGCAGGCACTGGTGGAAAGGATCATGGAATTTTAAAAGACCCCAAACATATAGGACCTTGGTTTTCATGGGCCACCTTTAAATTCTCTGCCAGCGCTCCTGAGCTCCCTTTGACCACATCGGAAACCAAGTTTTTTAAATAGAAACTGTAACCATGATAAGTTGTGTCACTTTGGCGATATATCTCTCAGAATATTATAAACTGGGTAGCTGAATTTTTCATTGCCTTACAGATGTCCACAGGCCAGAGATCTAAGGATAGAAAGTTCATGTCTCTCTCCATTAAGAAATTTAATTCACATTTTATTTGGTCTCAAGCTTTGATTAATACTCTGGATACATCATGCAGCAGTCCTTAGGATTATGAAAAGTGATTTGTCTAATCTGTGTGTCAGTCTCCTTTGGGGTCTACATAGGGAGAAAAAAATGCCCCAAACCAACACTTCATAGCTATTGATTTCATAGCATTTGCCTCTACATTCCAACCAAGTCAAGTGGATAAGGAGCAATTTGATCCATGGAGTGTGGCGAGAGTGTTGTCACCATCTACAGACCTTATTCATCTGGAGGATTTTATGTTGCACATATCAGCACTGGAAGTGGGTTTTAATGAAATCTCTAGCAAAATGAAGTTAATATAAAAGTGAATATAAAAACACATGCTTATGGTTCCAGCTGGCTGGTGAAGGTGTAGTCAGGTTGCATAGGATTTAGGACTGTATTTCTGACTCTTGGTCCCAAGGAATAAATTTTGGGTGATCTAAGTCAGGACTGAACTGAAGGACAATTGTGAGGGACAAATGCTTCATGCCACTGGCCTCTGAATGTGAGCTAACCCTCCCATCACTGACTTTCCTTACTTGCTAACCATTGACCATTTCTCTACCAAGGCAAAATCCCAACCTCTCTACCTTATTACCCACAAATAAAACTTCCTCTGATCTAGGTTGGAGATGTTAGGGATGACCTGCCAATTTGATGTGTGCCAAGGTGACACACATGTTTTACTAGTCACATAAGGAGACCGTGCCTTACCACAAAGTATTTAATCAAATGGGAGATTTAATAGTAGTTAATTGGGAGGCAATGCTGGAGTTTTTATTTCTTCTAACTATGGATTGGCCTTACCTGAAGAAGAGGGTGTATCTTGTAAGAGTCTTATTTTAATTGGTTGCACAAAGTGGAGAGGTATGGAAACCCCATAGATGAGTGGGAAATGGAACTCAGGCACTGCTAGGGTTAGGTAGGGAGTCTGCTATTCCTAATTTGGAAAGTGCAGGTAGGGTCGAAAGTATCTTGGGAAGTTGTCACCTGTGAAGTCATCTCCTGCCTTTACCTAAGCCACACTATAAGGAAATTTAGAAAACAACTAGTTAACTGAAGAAAGAGGTTACATAACCTTTTGAGTAACAAACTTTAACATATCACGAGTCCTTAAAGAAGCAAGATTTTCCTGATAAAACAGAAATGTACTTCCTGTTGTTCTGTTTCACTTTTTTATTTCGCTAAATAAAAACCTAGCACTTGTCAGCAAAAGTTGGTATCACTTCATATACTTAAATGTTATTATTTTAGCTCCTTTCTAGACCAAATCATCTCTGATCTTGGTTTTTCTCCTTTGATTTATATTTCTAAATCTTTCATTATTTATATCAATTTTCTCAGGGCTTTTTCCATGTTTCCAACTTGCTTTTAGTTGGACGATAGGACAAAGGAGACCACTGAACTATGTCCAACTCTAGGCCTTATGAATTTGAAGTCTGTGTTTGAATACTACTGCTACCACTTAAAAATGATGTTTCTGTGCATCAGCTTTCACATTTTGCAATGAGCATGACCTCTCTCCCTCCGAGCATTGCTGTAAGGGTTAAATATGAAATATAGTAGCACATTCTTTGGCACCTGGAACATGGTGTACATAATAAAAACAATTTATCTTCATTATTCACGATCAAGACCAAAATAGCGTTACCCTAAGTACGAAGACAATAGTGTTGATTCCTGTCTTTATGTGTCACAAAATGTCTAAGAGTTTTCAAGATGGCATCTTAGGAAAGGGTGTCTTCAAAGAATCAGGAAATATTAAGATCCAGATTTAGAACCCTCAAAGTGCTATGCTAACTTCAAGAAACATGAGTCATGACTTTCAGCAAATAATTTAACTACTCTGAAGCCCAGTTTTCCCATCAATAATCTGGTAATAATAACATTACCTCATAGTATTATAAAGATTAAATGAGATATGATATGGAGATACATGGAACTTCTGGGAGTGGTAGAATGAGAAACTTGTTCTATTCTCCCCAAATACAATGATAAAACTGGACAAAATTATCAAAAGCAACCATTTCAGAATTCTGAAAAATCAACTAAATACATACAACAAATTAAGAAGCATTTATTTACTACAAACTGCAAAACCTTAGTTAGAAACAAAGAGAATCTGTGCCATTATAGACTGGGACGGCTCCTACCTCCCCATCCCACTCGCCATTGTCAGCAGAGGTCTAACAGGATAGGGTAAGCTGTGAAAACCAGCAGGTTTGCTGACTTGCTTCGGCGTGAAGTGCAGAAAAACCCTACAGAAACCATAACGATTGATCTTGGTGGCAAATTAATAGAAGAGGCCAATTTGGCAGCCATCCTCAGGTTGCAATCTCAGTTTGGGCAAGCAACAGAAAGGGCAACTTGCCAAAAAAGAATAGGGAGATCCAAGGAGTGAGATAGCCATAGTGGACAATGATAATATCCTTGGGGTCTGGATGGCTGCACACAGATGCCAAGCTGTGCACACACCTGCGAGTGATCAGAGAGGGCCCTAACTATTCATACATCTCTGGTTGGACATGAGGTATAGGAAGCCAGGCTTAAAAAAATAAGAAAAAAGAAAAATCCCTGATCAGATATATCAATATCTATATACTGCAGGGAGATCGATTCTATAGGACTAGTCTAAGGAAGTTACTAACAATCCAACTAACCAACTGAAATAGCAACAACAACTCTTGGGGAGGGATGATCAGAATTCAGAGTGACTATAATATATTAACTGAAATGTTCAGTTTTTAACAAAAGAATTACAAGATGTGCAAAGAAACAGAAAAGTATCATTCATGCATAGAAAAAAAGTAAAGCCAAAATAAGCTGTCTTTGAGAAAACCCAGAGTTTGGACTTAGCAGACAAAGACTTCAAAGCAGCCATAATAAACATGTTCAAAGAATTAAAAGAAACCATATTTAAAGAATTAAAGGAAAGTATGATGATGACACATCAAAAATAGACAAATATCAATAAAGAGGTAAATTACAGAAGAGAATCATATTGAAAGTCTAGAGTTGAAAAGTAGAATAAATGAAATGAAAAATTCACTAGAGTTCTTCAGCTGCAGATTTGAAATAGGAGAAAGGATCAGGAAACATGGAGATGGATCAGTAGGAATAATTTGAAAGGAAACAACATGAGGAAATGTAAATGGCATCTCAGACGTATGTGGGACATTATCAAGCATATCAACATATATATAATGTGAGTCCCGAAAGGAGAAGCAAGAGAAAAGAGGGAGAAAAAATACTTAAAGAAATAATGATTGTAAAGTTCCAACATTTAAACCAAAAGATTAAATATCCAGTAAGCTGAAAAAATATCCAATAATATAGAAAAGAGATCTAGTCCTAGACATATCATAGTGAAACTATCAAAAGGCAAAGAGGAAAACTTGAGAGCAGCAAGAGAAAAACAACATATCATGTTCAGAAGAACAACAATGCAATTAAAATTGAATTTCTATCACAAACATTGGAAGCAAGAAGACAATAGATAACATTCAAAGTACTGAAAGAAAAAAAAGTCAACCCAAGATATTACACATTCAATAAAATTGTCCTTCAAAAATAAAAGTGAATTAATACTTTCTCAGATAAACAAATACTGTGAGAATTCATTACTAGCAGACCTGCCTTGTAAGAATTGTTAAAGGAAGTTCTTTTGGTTGAAAGGAAATAACATCAGAGAATAACTTGAATCCACATGAAGAAATAAAGGACACTAGAAAAGGTAACTACATAAGTAAATATAAAGACTGTACTATATGTTTTCTTCCTTTTTTCTCATATCAGATTTAAAAGATAATTGCATAAAACTGTATTTTGGGCTTAGAACATATAAAGATAAAATACAGACAGAGTGCCCCCAAGTTGCCTGTAAAATTGTCATATGCAGGGAAAATGGGAAATTGTAGCTAAATGTACTTTTATTTACAAACTGTGCATTACAAAATTTTACAAAGCATTGACAAAATACTCTGTATGTGTTGGACACCTCTTTATAAAATTTGGTAATGAATGGTTTGTAAATACAGGTACATTTAGCTATAATTTCCCATTTTCCCTATGTATGACTACTTTAGGGGTAACCTTTGGACACACTGTAAAATGATAGCACAAAGAGAGGAGATATGATGGAGCTATGTTGGACCAAACTTTCAATGTTGTACTGGAACTCATTATTAATCCAAAGTGAATTGTGATAAAGTAAGATGCAAACTATTATATAATTCCTGGACTAACTACTAAGAAAATAATTTCAAAAATCGTTCTAAAAACTATTAAGGGAATTAAAATGGCACACTAGAAAATATCTATTTGACACAAAAGAAGCTAGTAAAGAGGGACAGATGAATTAAAAGGGCATGAGACATATAGAAAACAAAAAGAACATGGCAGATTTAAATCCAAGCATATTAGTAGAAAGGATCAGGAAACAGGAAGATGCATCCTGATTGCCTTAAAGGTAAATGGCAAATGGATTAAGCACTCCAGGCAAAAGGCAGAGATTGTCAGATCAAATACAAAACAAGATCTAACTATGTGCTATCTTCAAAAGCACACTTCAGATTCAAAGACACAAATAGACTGAATACAAAAAAGGATGGAAAAAGGTATACCATACAAAAAGGAACGGTTGGAGAGCTGGGATTGACTATATTAATGTGAAACAAAATAGACTTTTAAGGTAAAAATATATCAGTAACAAAGAGGGACATTTTATGATTGTAAGTGAGCCAATACATTAGACTCATAGAAAAGTTATAAACTCATATAAAAATTATAAACACCTAACAACAGAGTCCCCAAATATATGAATTGATAGGCTAGAAGGAAGAAATAGATAATTCAACAATAATTGGATCCTTTAATAGCCCATTCTCAATAATGATAGAATAACTAAACAGAATATCAGAAAACTTAAACAACAGTATCAACCACTTTGACCTAACTGACATCTAAAGAAAATTCCACCCAACAACAGCAAAATGCACATTCTTTTCAAACATATATGGAACATTCTCCAAGACAGACTATATGCTACACCATAAAGCAAAATGTCAATACATTTAAAAAGTATTTAAATAATATGAAGTATTTCTCTGAACACAATGGAGTTATGTAAGAAATTAACAAGAGACGTATAAGAGTTCTTAAAATATTTGGAACTCGACCAACACATGTCTAAGTAACCCATGAGCCAAACAAGAAATCACAAAGAAAATTAGGCAACATTTTTAACTGAATGAAAATGAAAATATCATCACAATGTATTTGATTTAGCTAACATGCTTAGAAGGAATTTTTTTAACATTCCTTAGGAGGAATAATAGCCTCATTGAAATATAATTCTGTATAATTCAGTCTTTTAAAGTGTACAATTCAGTGGCCTTTAGTATATACACCAATTTTGCAAATATCACTAGTCATTTCAGAACATTTTTGCTATTCCAAAACGAAGTCATATGGCCATTATCAGTCACTGCCTATTGTCTCCTTCACCTATTCCCTTGCAAACACTGATCTAATTTCTATCTATATGGATTTCCTATTTTGGATATTTTATATAAATTAAATTATATAATATGAGGCCTTTGTGTCAGTATTTTCTCCCTTTTGACAGTTGAATAATGCATTGTGCGAATATATCACATTTTGATATTCATTTTTCAATTGACTGACATTTGAGATGCTTCCATTTTTTGACTATCATGAATAATGCCAATACAAGCATTTATATACATGGTTTTATGTGCTCATATGTTTTTAATTATTTTGGGCATATATCTAGGAGTGGAATTGCTCGTCCTATGGGATCTCTACATTTAACTTTTTGAGGAACTGTCAAATAGTTTTTCAAAGTGGCTGCGCCATTTTACATACCTACCAGAGCTAAAATCAGACTTGATGGTGAAAGACTAAAAGCTTTTCCTCTAAAGTATGGAACCAAAAAGAGAAGTGTGCTCCCCCCACTTCTATTCAGTATTGTTCTAGAGGTTACAGCCTCTAGAGGGCTTAATTTCTACAGCGAAATTAAGCAAGAAAAAGAAATAAAAAGCAAACAGATTAAAAAGGAAGAATGGAAACTATCTCTATTCATAGATGACATGATATTTTATGTAGAAAAATCCTAATAAATCCACAATAAATCTTTCAGAGCTAATAAACTAGGGTTATAATATCAATATATAAAAATTAATTGCAATTTTAATACACTAAGTATGAAGAATATACAATGAAATTAAGAAAACAGCTTAATTTATAATAGAATCAAAAAGAAGAAAGTACTTAGGAATAAATATGCTGAAAACCATAAAACATTATTGAAGGAAATTAAAAAAGACATATAAAAATGGAAAGGCATTTCATGTTCATGGATTAGAATATTTAAAATTCCTAAGGTGGCAATATTCTCCAAATTAATCTATAGATTCAATGCATTCCCAAACAAAATTACAACTAGCTTTCCTGCAGAAATGAAACACTGATCCTAAGATTCTTAAACGATCCTTGGATCTTGCAAGCCTTTAGTTAATTTACATAATTTATAAAAATTGATTTGACATTTTTTGCCAGCATATTTCCCTTTATGGAGAGGTTGACTTTCAGAGGTTCTTAGACCACCACTCCATACATGCTTTTAGAGAGAGAAATTTATAACTTTAGATGTTTATATTTGAAAAGAAAAAAGATTTCAACTTAATAACCTTAGCTAATACCTTAGAAAACTGCAAAAAAGAAGAGTAAATTAAGCCCAAAGGCAAGTAGAAGGAAGGAGACTAATGAAGATTAGAGTGGAAATGAATAAAATATAAAACAGAAAAGCAATAGAGAAATTTAATGAAACCATAAGTTGGTTCTTTGAAAAGGCCAACAAAATTGACATAACTGTAGCAAGATTGGCCAAGGAATAAAGAAAGATAAGATAGAAATTACCAAAATTAGTAACAACCTTGCAGAAAGTAAAAGGATTAAGGGGATACCATGAACAACTTTATGCCAACAATTACATAATTTAGATGAAATAGATAAAATCTAATGAAGAAACAATACCAAAACCAGCTCAAAAAGAAATAGGAAATTAGAATAGATCTATAACAAGTAAAGAAATCAAATTGTTAATTAAAAATCTTCCCCAAAAGAGATATGGTATGGAAAATGTGTGTGAAAGCATTTGACACAGAGTTGGTCCCAGTAAATACTAGTCCCTTCCCCCTGGCCCTTCTAGACATTAAAGATATCAAAACCTCAGCAAAATTTCTCTCCTCCACTGAATTCTGTATCAGTGTTCCGATATAGAACTGCTGTATCCAGTGAGGTGCTGAAGAACTAATAGTATGTATCCTTATAGTCATCTGAAATAAAAAAACAAATAAACAAAGACCAGAAATGTACACTAAAAAAAAGTTACTTATCAATGGGAAACTCACCTTTGGGCTTATTTTGGGGTGATTAATGCTGAGATCATGGATTATGCAAACCAAGACATCTTAACTCAATTAGACTCCATCCTGAGTAAGGCCAGTCTTTAATGATCACCAATAATAACACACACACACACACCCCTATGCACACATGCACCCATGGACGCACAGACACATACAATACAATCAACTAACCAATGTAAGTGTGGGCAGCTCTTCCAGAAATTGTGATCTGGAATGGTCAAAAGATGGGTCTTATTTCTAGTTGCTACATGAAGAAACTGAAGTAGATAGTCAAAGATACTATAATGCTATGGAGGTGGAGTAAATATTTAAACACTTGTCAGTTGGTTTTCCAATTAAGACAAAATAAAAAAAGAGACAGAAGACCTAGGGTCTAACCCAACTCTGCTGCTAACTTGCTGTTGATTTTTGTCAAACTGTTTTTCTCTTTGGGCCTCACTGTCCTTGTTTTAAAACCAAAAGGCTAGCCCTTGGATCACCATGCGGAGTGGAGGAGCCCTGTCTGATCCTGGCTTGTTGGCATGGTATGTTTCTTGTCCCACACTCTCCTGAGTGAAGCTGATCCAAGGGAGGTTTACTGTGGTCATGTAATTGCCTGGCTGAAAGCGGGCATTATAATTACAAAAGAAAAGAAATATTTACATTAATGAGCTAAGTCTCCAACTTAAGAGGTTAAGAGCAATGTAAGAGTAAAGGTAAAGAGAGAAGGAAGGGAAAAATAATAGTACAAGCAGGGATTAATGAAACAGAAACAAAGATTCAACAGAGGATTGTCAAAGTCGAAAGCTCCTTCTTTGAAAAGACTGCTAGACAAATCCGTGGCAAAATTCAGCACGAACAAACCATGAAAACAGCAATATAACTATAATAGTAATGCAAGAGTTTAAAAATATAGAAATACCTTGAATAACCTTAAAATTTAAGAGAGCAATTTCCTGTATATTAAGAAAATTGACTCAGAATAAATACAAAACTCAAATAGAATTTTATAACCATTGAAAAAATTAAAAAGAGGTGTCTTCTAGCCCTGGTGTTTTATGAAAATCTCCCTTCCTTTCTCTGTCCCTCCCTTCCTGACTCTGTTTTTCTCAATCTCTTTCTTCCACTCCCCAGGAGTGTTTAGAACATGAAGAATCAAAGCTAGAATGCTTTCCACTTGGCATGACAACTTCTGGGTGGGCAAATTAGATGTGTGTCCAATGGGAAGTTGCATGTCTAATGTTCTCTAAAGACCACACATGGGGGGCATGATTTCTTTTTTCTTTCTTTCTTTCTTTCTTTTTTTTTTTTTTGCAGTTTTTGGCCGGGGCTGGGTTTGAACCCACCACCTCCGGTATATGGGTCTGGTGCCCTACTTCTTTGAGCCACAGGCACTGCCCATGGCAGGTATAATTTCTCTTTTTAGACTGGTGTTCTTGCAGGGTGGGGTGTAGGATGCATGGCTCTCCTGCGGTTTTCATATGAGCAGGGCCCAGATCCTGTGAGTTCCTAAATCCTGAAAGGCAGGGCAGTGAGAAGCACTGGGGAGAGGCCATGGGACACAGTTCTGTGTGTATCTCTCCGTTGTGCACAGGAAAGTTTCTGAGCCCAAACAAGGGCACCAAAAAGCTGGGGACAAGTGTGAAGCCCCTTGACCTCTATCTTACTGTTTCAGGTCCAGCAAGGATGAACATATTCTATGCTTGGCCTTATATTATGTGGCTGGCAAACTTTTCCCAGGTCAATTCTGGAGAAAGGCAATCTTAAAGAAGCTTTGTTTTGGGTAAGATGGCACAGTGGGACCAAGTGGCCACACATAAAGCTAGTCCTTTTGAGACTTTCTACTCTGTGCTAGAAAGAAGGGGGAGGTGGGAAGGGATCCTTTGAGGCACTGACTCCAGATTCTCCCTTGTGGAGTCAAGGAGAAGATTACACATGTCCCCTTTTGCTTCTCATTGTCCCCTCTTCAGGAGCTGCAGGTGCCTGAAATGCTGAAAAGGGCATTTACTTCTGAAGTCTTATTCTCTAGTGAAAAAAAAGAACTGGTTCCTGAGAACATGTTTTTATAGGAAAGAAGAAAGTTTGATTAACCAAGTGCTGCCTCCCTTGAGTGAGGATGGGACTGATTGGGAGGACAGTTACAAAGGGGCTTCATCATCTGGGGAAAGGCTGGCCTGAAAAAGCTTCCTGCTCACTGAAATGCTCCCAGGAAGGCGGCTCACTGAAAATGGATCATGAACATGTTCTAATCCAACTGTCGTTTTTCAGGTTAAGCAAGATAGATTTCATTTGATTGCTTTTTGCATTTTCTTTTTATCTTAGATAAAGGGTGTGCCTGGTTTTTCTGCTGTGAACAATGGCCTGATTGTTAGAAGTCTTGCTTACATGTATATATAGGTGTGTGTTTTGCCATGACTCCTGTGTTTTGGAAGTCTTTGGGGACAGATGATATTTATGGATGATGTCCCAAGGGTATAATCTGTATGACTCATTGTTGGAACCAGTTTTATCCGTTAAGGGATGCCAGCTGCACCCAGTTTGCAAGTGAACATACTTGAAACATCTTCCCGCACTAACCTGCTCCCAGTTTGGGGTCACAAGGGCATGTTTTAGAGACCTTTCTACTTTTTCTAGGGGTTTGAGTTCTCACGATGGAGTCCTGGGGACTTTCTGTTAAGCGTTCTGATAAGGTGAAAACTGTCACATAGTTGAGAAAGAAATTGTGTTTCAGGATTTCAGAAAACATATCCCCACAAGCAATTTTATGAATTTCACCATAAGAGCAATAATAAAGAAACCTAGTTATTCTTTAAGTAACTCAGAAGAGCTTCCTGATGTTATCATCTCTGTATTCACAGGCCATCGGTTAGGCTGGGAGGGTGGAGATTATTAATCATCTCTTTTATTCTGCCTTGCCCTCCCAGCAGTCACCCCACCAATAGGGAGACCGAGGCATGCTTTGGTTATGTAATGGACACAAGCTCCTCCAGTAAGGCAGGGTCAGAACTGGAGACCACATTTAGCATCTAGGTTAGAAAGCTTCCATTATAAATTCCATTCTCATCCAGTCAAGCCAAAGTTTTGGATGGCATCTGAGACTTGTAGATACTGAGGCGAGTCCTGCCGTGAGGGCTGCCCTGAGTAGGTCTGATTGGCTGGCTTCTCCTTGACCCTGTGTCACCTCCTCTCAAGCGCATTTCTGGTTCTGGGAGTCTCTGGTTGCTACTTGTGCTTTCCTGGCTTTCCCCGGGAACGGTGGTCCTGGAGCACTTGGATTAGCCACACATGGTTCTCTGTCTCCCCCTTGCCTTCTGGTGTCTGTATGGCCACAGGTTAATTTTTCCCGGGGAATTGTCCTGTTTTCACTTTGTCCTCTCATTTTTCCAAATCAGACATGTTACCAGCATAAGGATTAGATAGACAACCCCCCTGCCCCTCTTTTTAAAAAACTCATCTTTGAAATATCTGCCTGATCTCATCTCGGAGAGAAGACGTATGGCGCGTGGAAACACACTTCAACCTGCACATCTGGTAGGTGGACGAGAGTGGAATTCCTGGATCGGTTCCTTGGCTTGTAGGCTCCGGAGATTGCTTGTTGAGTAACCCTACGTCACATCACTTCACAGACAAGCAAGATGTCATCTCCATGGCATCTCTGATTTCGGCACAAGCTTCAGAAAACCCCAAGCAGCTAATCTAGAACATGATGTTTTAAGCTGCTATAATCACCAGCCAACTTTGAACATGTGCCATGCACATGGCGGCCTCCTTTCTCCTCTGCGACACTTGGTCATGGGACTGCCTTAGTGCACCGTCTCCCCAGTTCCTATTAGGTGTCCGTGCTGGGATCAAGCAGCCCCAAACCCTTGCCCTACATCACACCTGGAGGATGGAGTTCTTCCAGCAGACACTGGCGGTGGGCCTAGCACGACAGACCCCAGAGCTTCCTGGAATGGGCACTGACTGAGAGGAGGTGAAGAGCCTTTGGTTTTCTTCTCCCAGGCACCAATAATTTGTGAGATAGGCTGGTCCCCTCTCTAGGACTGTGTCTTTATCGGCCAAACCGGAATTATTATACTTGTCTTACATGATGCTGGGAGGGATCTCAATTCTTTTGGGAAACTGAGCCAGGACCCATCTGAGCTAGGCTGGAACAATTGATTAATCACACCAACAAGATAAAGTTTAATGGGGAGAGATTTAACATCCCAGACATGGGCTCTGAAAATAACTGTAAGTCAGGAATGGGGAAGAGCTAAGGAAGTAGGAGCACACAGGAATAAATGTTGGACATCAGAGTTAATTGCAACACAGAAATGAGGGTTCCAGAAAAGCAAGTGCAAAAATTGGTGGCATTAGGAGAAATACAGTTCTCAAAACAAGGAGGTGATAGTCACGTTGGCCAGACGAGCGCTGAAGAACTGGGTTCTGTTTTGGGCCACACTCTCAAGAGTGTGTGACACCTTGTGGGGCGTATTTGAGGAAGACTAACCAGCATGGTGAAGAGTATGGAAGCCAGGGCCATCCCGGGATCAGCAGAAATAATTGAAAATGTCCTTTTCTGTTCCTGGGAAAGGGTCCATTTAGTGGGACCTGGTAGCTGCCCGGAGAACCAACCTAAGACAAAAACCAAAAAGCTTTAGGAAAGCAAGTTTTTGTTCAGCATGAGGAAGAACTTTCATTTGCTTATTTTCCTTTTTTTGGTTCAAACTGCCCCCTGCCCCAGCTTCTAACATGGTCTCCTCACAGCCGCCAGAGAAATTCTTTTTTTATTTTATTTTATTTTTTTATTGAATCATAGATGTGTACATTAGTTCAATCATGGGGTACAGTGTGCGGGCTTCATATACAATTTGAGATATTTTCATCCGCCTGTTCGAAGAAATTCTTATTAAATACATAATGCAGTCATTCATGTGGCTCAACAACCAACCACCTAACTAAATAAATTCAGGAAATTAAATAAATAAATCAATCACCAAACTAAAAAAAAATTTTTTTAAAGATCCAGGGGAAACCCTCCCTCCTATCCTTGTGTTTGAGGAGGGACAGTTTAACATGGCCCTTAAGAATGCAGTCTCTGAAGGCCACACTGCCTCCGTTTGTCCTGGCCCTGCTGCTTCCTAGCTGTGTGACCTTTGACAAGTTACTTAACCTTTCTGAACCTCAGCTTCCTCATCTGAAAAATGGAGATAGTAGTGGTACTTCCAGGGCTTTTGTGAGAATTAAATGGGTTCATCTAATGAGGAGCTCCTGACGTGCAGTGAATTTCACTTACATGTTAATTCTCAGTACTTTCTGCTTAGTTCTTCCCTTTCCCAGTGAGCAAAAATTATGTTTTAAAGTTTCTTGAGTATTCTTCCAATGTTTGTAAGTGCATATGTAAGCAAATGTGAATGTCAATTCTCATTTTTTAAGTCCCAAAACTAGTAGATCATATACATTGTTCAGCACCTGGCTTTTTTTTTTTTTTTTCCACTTGATGGTATATTTGGAGATTATTCCATGTCAATACAGAGAGAACTTCCTCATTCTTTTTCACAGCTGTGCATATAAGGAAGAACTTTCTAACAATTACAGCTTGTTTTAAAATAAAATTCTGTCAGTGGAGGCATTCAGGTGAGGATGAGACATGAACTTCTCAGGTAGGATGGAGCAGAGATTTATGTGTCAGGGAGGTAGTCAGGCGAGAGCACTGCCACTGTTCCTCCAGCCGAGATTTCCCAACCCCATGTTAATTTTTCTAAAGAATCAAAGAAGAATTAAAACCTGCCCAGAAGCAGTATCGTTTTGTTCATCTGATTGGCTTCTGACCTGGGGCTCAGCCGACACTTGAGTGAGTGGACTTAAATGAGGCCTTCTTGCAGGGCGGACCTGGGCCATCTTAGAAAGCAGGGGGTTCTGATTCAAGGCCCCAGCTCATCCTCTAGCCCACCTCAAGCTAACCTGACTCAGGCATTATTCCCTGGAGGGAAGAAGACCTCCATTCCAGGGAGACTCCGAGCCAGCCTTCGGCAGGTGTAGGCTCACCGGGCCTCACCTTCACAGGACGTTGTGTTTACTCTCCCCTTCTCATCCTGGAACTCACTGTTGCTGGTGGAACTTCAGTGATGGCCAGCGTGTCAGGGCTTCCAACAGGTGGCAGAGGCTTCCAGGCTCTTCTACCACCTGCTCTTTCCTGAGTGTTCAGTTTCAAGGGAGATGAGAGATTAGCTCAGCTTCCCTCTACCGGCAGGCCAATTACCAGCAGGCAAAGGTCTCCTGCTTGTACCTGGAGAAGGTGGGTGACTGTAGATTTTCCACGAGGTGGTAAGGTCTAAAATGTCCCTGGGAGCCACAGACCCTGGACCCTTTGGATCTTTTTATTCTTCAGATCTGTGAAAATGCAGATCCTGTTGAGAGAAGTCGCATGAGCATCTCTGGGCGCACATTCGTCGGTGAGGGCAGCTGAGACCAGAGCTCCTCGCCAGTGCTCGGACGGGTAGCAGGAAGGAATGCCTTAGAATGCAGCATACGAAGATGCTAGAAGAGGAAGGTGGGAAGGCTGCTGGGGGCCGGCTCTGGCTTGGACCACACGGAACCAGACTCTAAATGGAATCAGTCATGTTTATTTGATAGGATTCTTAGCAGAGCCTTCATTGCAGCTGAAGAAGAGAGGAGGGCATTGATCTCCCCCAATAATCTCCACAAACACCCACAAACCACCCGAATAAACAATCTAAAAAACCCAAATCTAAAAATTTGCTATGAAAACTGGGCTTCGAGATAAGCCAGAAGTTGCCAGAAGTACCCTGCCCCCATTTTCAACCATTAAGGTCATTCTTAAGCCCCGTTCTGTAGAAACTCAGGGGCCACTCAGAGTTAGTTTACAGGGACAGCCGTGGCAAATCTTGATTATGTGCTATTTATTACAAGCTCTGCAAGGAGCAAAGCCATACCGTACACTTTTTTACTGAGATGTAATTGGCAATAAACTGCTTGCTTTCAATGTGTACAATTTGATGTCTTGACACATGTACGTACCCGTGAAACCATCATCATAATCAAGCTAATGAACATGTCACCTCACCCCAAAAGAGTTCCTTGTGCCCCATTGCAATTTGTTCCTCCTGGACTTCCCCTAAGCAACCACAGACCTGCTTCCTGTCACTATAGATTAGTTTGTGTGCAACTGTACAGTACGTATTCCTTGGTACTGCTGAATAGTATTCCAGGGCACAGATATTGCATATTAGACATCTGTTTATTCATTTACCTGTTGACAAACATTCAGGTCATTTTCAGCTTTTGGCTGTTACAAATAAGCTGAGACGAACATTTATGTAGAAGTATGTATATGGACATAGGAGAAAGAAAGTGCCAAATTCTTTCCCAAATTAGTTGTACCATTTTACCTTCCCACCTGGCATGATATGAGAGTTCTAGTTGCTCTATATCCTTGCCAACACTTGCTTTGGTTGGTCTTTTTAATTTTTAGGCATTCTGAAATGGATCTAGTAGTTAGTGTTATCTTACTGTGATTTTAATTCGCGATTTAATTTGTGATTTTAATCATGACGAGCACTGTTTTGTCTGTATATCCTTTTTGGCGAGGTGTCTGTTCCCATCATTTGTCTATTTTCACATTGGGTTGTTTACTTTGTCACTAATGAGTTTTGAGAGTTCTTTACATACTCTAGATACATGTTATTAGATCAAGTATTTGATTTACAAATATTTTCTCCCAGTCTGTGGCTTTTCCTACTCTATCTCTTTTTCTTTTTTTTTTAATGGTATCTTTTAATGGTATTAATAATAGTTTTTAATTTTGAGGGAGGCCAATTTATATATTTTTTTCTTGTATGGATGTGCTTTTGGAATCATAACTGAGACATCTTTGCCTAATCCAAGGTCACAAATATTTTCTCTCATGTTTCCTTCAAAAGTTTTACAGCTTTAGGTTTTAGATCTATGAGCAATTTCAAGTTAGTTAAAGTATATGGTTTGAAGTATGGATGAATGTTCATTTTTTTAATATTTAGATACAAATATCTAATTATTCTAGCAACATTTATTGAAAATAATTTTCTTTCTCCCCTGAAAGGCTTTTGTGCCTGCGACAGAAATTAAGCGGCCATGTATCTGTGGGACTATTTCTTCTGTCATAGCCGCAGCTCAGGGCTACACATGACAAGTATTTAATAACTGCTCAGGGATATCACTTGACCCCAGCTGTTTTCAAGTGTTCCTCATTCGATCCAGTTTAATGCTGCCAGTTGTGAGGACAGTAATGTAGTAAGGAAGTCAGATGGCATGGATGGGCGGCAGTATTCTGTTGGCATAAGCACACGCTGTTTCTCATTCACACTACACCCAACTGGGAGCACAAAATAAATTAGGGTCAGCCTCAGTTCCTGAAAACTCAAAGGGAATCAACTTTCCCACCGGGTCAGCAAGTTTCAGAGTCTATGCCTCTAGCTCGAGCAACCCTGAACTAAATAATCCAAAATGCCATCTCTAGCAAAGATTCCTTGAGGCCTGGTAACTCTCTCTTGCAGTGCTTTCCCATAGAAAGCTAATGGAAGCCATGTACATAATTTAAAGTTTTTTACTAAATGTATTTTCAGAAGTAAAAAGAAACAGTTGAAATTACTTTTATAATATATATTTTAACTCAAAATATAAAACTATTATCATCTCAACATATGATCAATATGACATTATTCATGTGGTATTCTATATATTTTGAACTAAGTCTTCAACAGTATATTGTGTATTATGTAGTTGTAGCACATCTCATTTGAAATTACCTAGATTTTAAGTGCTTAGTGGCCATATGTGCTAGTGGCTGCCATATTGGGCAGCACAGCCTTTGATCGCGTGTCACATTTCTTGCTTTACTGCTCCCCTTTGCTTGAAATCTTTATCCAATGGAAACATCCTTCTGGACACAGGCTTCCCTTCTCCATCCCAACTTCTCCTCTATTAGAAGACTTGATCAGAGTGGGGAAAGAGAAGCAAAATGTCTTGAAGATGGAAGATATTAAAACAAAACCTAAACCTAGGGAAAACCAATGCTCACAAATAAGGTTAGATTTCTACAGCAAGGTGAAAAAGAGTTGGTGAGGAAGAATCAGTAGTGTGCTGCAGCTTACCAGAGCTAGCACTTTTTTGGAATTTTGCAAACCAGTTGTTAAACACAGCCACTAATAAAAATTAAGCTGTACCATCTGTCCAGTGAATAAATTATATTAAAAAATAGGTACTAAATATACCAACTCACCACTTCCTAATTATGTTACTTCATTTCACTGTTATCCATGATCTTGAGGTAATTTATAACTATCACAGCTGAATGGTAGAAATACTATTATTATATGCTGTCATACTCCCAACCCAAGACAGCTGGACAACTCTTCCCAACTCGGTGTTGTAGCTTGAAATTGGTGGGATTACTTATACCACAGAAAGTGGTGAATGCTACAACTTTGGGCTTTCCTCTAAGATTTGCCAGTTGTTAAACCTTTACCAGCACACTCTGGGGAAAGCTCCAGAAGGCGCAAACTCAATGAGATGAAAGATGCCTGGCACTTTAGTAAGTATGATTATTATGACTGAAAGTCTGAATAATTTAGGTCAAAAGGCTATCCCTGCCCCTTTCCTCCTAAGAGACAGAAGATGTTTTTGTTGGAAACAGCCTGTAGCATCTCTGTCAGTTTTTTCCATTCACCTTGACTCTGGCTTTTTCACGTTCAGAGTTCAAGAGTGAAGACCTGGAAGATACGGCCCACTCTCAGTGCCGCCTGTGTGTAAAGGTATTCTCTTTCCCGTCGCTCTGTAGAGGCTGGGGGGCCGGAGAGGAGAAAAAAAGCTTGAAAACTTACTTACTAAATATTCATGAAATTATCTCTCAGAAGTGTTGTTTTTCTTTTGTTTACCTGCCTTTTTAAAATTTTCTGTAATGCTACTCCTAGTTTTTAAAAAGTTGAATTTTAAAACAACACATAAGAATCTTCAAATGTCTTCAAAGCCTTGTTTAGACAGAACTAGTTAGTGTTCAGACTGGGAAGAGAGGTATTAAGTGTGAAAAGGTTTCAGCTGGAATGAATGAGCCTCCCTGGCTGCCCAGCGTTTGGGGATGAATCAATTAAAAGGAGGTGAAACGGGAAGGCAGCCGACAGGTCTCTGTAAACCCTGGAGTTTTTCTGTTGCGTTACCCTTCCTCCCACACGAGAGCACCCATCCATCCTCGTGAACGACATATGGGATGTCTGTAATGAATATGGATTTGATGTGACTTCATCTCTCTGCCAAACTAACTCATAGAACTAATTCCACTTTAGACTATGTTAAATGAGGTTTAGAAAAGTGTATTAGGAGCATAACTTTTGAAGTCTCTAAGCTAGATCAAGAGGTGCATTTGGGAGAACACTTTGGGGACCACTCTCCCCTTGCCCATGGCTGGAGCTGCATTTTGATGTCTTTGATTTATCAGGGTGGGAGACTATGGGGATCTGTCTTGAGAGGGCTGTGACTTTTAAGGGATTCAACTAGTTGAAACCTTATGTGCATGTGGAAAGAAAGCTCTTTTATGTCATAGAGTCTAAAAGCTTGAAGGTGGAATGGCTCTCAGAGGTCAATACTTTAAACCTAATTTGACTGTTCATGTCCCTCCTTTTTGTCTCTGCCCAGTGAGACACACCTCCTGGGGCAAGCCAGCCCATTTCAAGTATAGCGCATAGAAAGTTCCACTCATGTTGACCCTAAACCCCACTTCCTGCAGTGTACACCCACGATTCCCAGGTCTGGAAGAAAGGGGCAGGGACAAACATGGATACAAGCTAGTGAGATCTCATAAGGACAAGGGACCATGTTTACAGTAACTTAATTTAATATGACTAACATTTACTGAGCCATCTTTTATATGCAAGGCCCTGATCTAAGAACTGTGAAGAATGTAAGAATAAATAAAATGGAGGCTCCACCCTTACGGAATTCACAAGCCACAATTTAATGTGTGTATACAACAAACTTTAATGCAAGGCAGAAGTTGATCTGATGAAGGAAATGGAACCAATATTTGCCAAGGTCCTTTGATGTTTCAAGCTCTGCTTTCCTTTTCATGGGCCTCGTGTAATCCTTGTGGGATTGTGCATTAAACCCCCGAACCTCACTTTCCTTCTTTGTGAAATTTAATGTTGGACTAGGTGCTCCCTGAAGTCTCCTCCAGCCCTCATATCCCATGATTTATTTCTTTTTTCCTAGCCACTGGCTTCCTTCTCCTGTGTTGGGCTGGCTAGGGAGAAATGGATGGGATTTTGTTGTTGTTGTTCTTTTTTTTTTTTTCCCTCCTCCCTTTGGGATGTATTGTTGACTTAAAACCGGTTTGAACAAAGCACTCAGGAATAAACCACAGAGAACTGTCTAGAATTGGCAGAGGATAACCCTGTGACCCTGGAAGCCTTTCCCAGCTCTAATTTTTATGATTTACTAATTTGCCACACCACATTCAACTCTGTCCGGGAATTCAGAGTTCAAAAAAGATGCAATGTAAATTGCTGGAGGTAATGAGTGGGCTGCAGGCATGTAGGGCAGAAGCGTGGTTTTCAGTGAAATTAAATACAGGAAGATGTTTAAAGAAACCAGACTGTCTCAGTGCCCTCCCTTCCTCCCCCCCTTTTATTCTTTTCCCTGAGATATTCCCATTTTAAGGTGGGTAGGGTAGATTTCAAGTTTTCTCTTCTCAGTGGCATGACTAGATTTTTGCTCTATGACCCCAAATGAGCTGCCTATCTGTTTTATAACCTCCCCAAAGCTATTAGGTAGGGATGTGGTTATTTAGCAATAAATTCTGTTATAATTCTAAAAATCACTTTAGAAGTGGAGGCAGATGCTATGGGAAGACCAGAGTTCGCTAAATATGTCTTTTTGTTGTTGTTAGTTTCTCTTTTTTGTTGTTTATTTGTTTTTGGTTTTTGAGGAAATAGCTAAGGGCAAGGAACAACTCGGTATTTGATAATCTCATAAATTTCTAGTGCTTTCTGCATTTCCCCAACTTTTGGGAATCATTATGCTCTTTGGTGGTATCTTTGCAACTTATGTTAAATATATGTCATGAAGATAAGATACAGCAGTAAAATTGCACCTGAATCCCAGTATTCCTAAAAGGTCGTAGCCTCTGGTGCCTGTAAGAGCCTGGGGAGAGGTAGGTCAATGGGGAAATAAAAGAAAAAGCCAGGGCAAGTCCACAGCATATCTGTGTAGTGACTAGGGGACAGTGACCAGGTGCTAGGTTGAGTCACATCTTACGTGGGTCCACGTTCTGAGGCAGCTCTTCACCATGCATGCTTAAATATTGGTGAAAATACTGTAAAAGACAACATGCTGGTGAGTTCTCCTCTGGGTTTGTTTTTTGGTTAGGATCAGATTTGTTTCTTTGATCGGGTACCAGATGAAAAAGTTGTCTTGTGTTTAGAAACCATATTCTATATAAAAAACAAAGTCTTTAAAAAGTCTTTACATGTTAAACTTGCACTCAGCAGAAGCATTTGAGGCCACAGGAAGAATAGTAGCAGATTTAGATCCTTCATCTCTATACTGTCTGGGGCAACACCTACAGAGAAAAAAATCAAGTTTAATTACCAGTGCCGTTTAATATTTTTCATTATTTCCATTTTTCTTTCATTTTCCTTTTTCCTACAAACATGGTAAGTTGAATTTACAAGGTACGTGAGTACATGACATATCAAGATTTACATATTTTATCTCCTTTTGCTTTTCGCCAGAATCCTTGAATTAGGGGGTGTTATCCCCACTTTGCAGGTAGGAGAACTGAGACAGGTTACATGACCAAGCCCACTGAGGCTCCAAAGCTTATGCTCTTTTTTTGTATGCCTTACAGACTAGATATTTTATAAAAGGGGATGAGAAAACAGAGGACACCTGAAGGAAGAAAGAGATGGAAAAGGCATGTAGGGAAGAAATAAACATTTATTGAGTATCTACTATGTACCTAGACATTTTCACATCTCTCTGTGTTGCAGACTGCCTTAGGTTCCTAAGGTTGCTGTAACAAATTACCACAAAGAATGTCTTAAACAATAGCAATTTATTCCATACAGTTCTGGATGCCAGACGTCTGGAATCAGTATCACAGTGCTAACATCATGCTGTCTGCGGGCCCACACTGTCTCTGGAGGCTGTAGTATAGAATCTGTTTCTTGCCTCTTCCAGCTCCAGGTGACTGTAGCTTTCCCGGGCTTTGGCCATGTCACTCTGGTCTCTGCATCTTTGCTCACACTGCCTTTTCCTGTTCTGAGTGTGTCAAATCTCCCTCAGTTTCTCTCTTGTAAGGACATTTGTTATTATATTTAGGACCTACCAAGATAACCCAGGAAAATCTCCCATCTCAAGAATCTTTAACATTTCTTACTTTTTTCATATAGGGTAACATTCACAGATTCTGAAAACTAAGGCATGGATATCTTTTGGCTGAGTGTTATTCAACCCACCACATGGACTAATTGCAAATGTAAATGTTATGGAATGGCCTAGGTTAACAGCTCAGGCATTTATATATTTTGTTGTTGTTTATTTTCTCATTCCAGATCCCATAGCCTTAATCCTTGGTAATATGCCTCCCCTCTAAGGGTTTTCTGGAATGAGGAGAGAAAGCAATTATTCAATAGCTTACATCATTTCACACCAGTGTTAGTGCAATAATTTTTAATGTGTTTGTGCCATGCTGTTAACTCCTTCATATAGGAGACTTAATGTTCATTTTAGTTATGAGACTGACTTTAGGTTTAGATGCATAGCATGTGGTTGCCCTTGGTCGGCATTTGTTCAGTTCAAGGTGAGCCTGGGGCCTGAGAAATCTGGTGAGATATGTAGAAGAACTGATCATAAAGACAAGTGATGAGTTTAATAAATTCTTTTCAACATGTGTGAGGGATGAGCTTAGAGGAGCTCCAAGAGGCCCTCAGAGACTGAAGAAGCTACAGAATAGGAAATGGCTTTTTAGTGTGTTCTTTGCTCTTTGAGTGGAGGACTGCAATTCAGAGGGGACAAGGAAGTGTGCCAACAGGGTAGGGCTGATGTCCCCTCAGTCCAAATGTATCAATAGGATGTTGGCACCACGATGAGGCGAACACAGTTCGCAAGCACCTGTAGCCCTTCTGGGGCATAGGAATTGCTCCTTTAATAGGGAGGGAGCAGGTGTTGGCTCTGACACCAAGATGTACAAACCCAGAGTACTGGGTTTTGTGTCTTGCGAAATTCCAGTGATTTCTACCAAGAGTACTAAGTTGTCTTTTGACTTGAAAATTAGACACAGAATGTCTCTCCAACATTTTAAATTTAGATTTTTTTTCCATTCCCCTCCCAAACCAACTTGCTCTGCTGATGTGTCATTTGGGACATTTGTGCAAGCTTTCTTTCAACCACCCAGGACTGAAGGCTTGATGTCCATACTGACTCCTCCTCTTCTTAGCTTTCCATGTTCAGTCCCCTTAGAGGTGAGACAGATAGTCTTGTGATAAGTCTGTAGGGTCAGAAATAGACAGAGAAAAGAAAATTAAAATTTGGGCTGGAACCAGGCTCTTACACAGGTTGTTTGGTATGTGACCTCAAACCTATTATTCACTTTCTTAAAAATCTGAATGAGAGAGAACCTACCCCATAGAGTTACTGTGATAATTATATGAGATAATGAAAATAGGTACTAATTGTTCTTTCACTCATTGTAGTATGGTGAAATATATATTTAGTCTTCCACTCTGTTTCCTGGCATACAACTCCTGAAATCCTTGGAATCTCCAAAGTGATGTCTTTCGTATGCTAATGATGGACTGATGGCTGGCAGCCCCTAGGTAGCTTCAGGATGCCCAGATGGTTACCTGCAAGACCAGGAGGATTAGATGGTTGGAATTTCAGCAACCTCCCCCCACCCCCAGGGAGGGGTTGAAAGTGAAGATGATCGCCAATAGCCAATGCTTTAATCAATCATGCTTACGTAATGAAGCCTCCATAAAAACCCAAAGGACAGGGTTTGGGAAGCTTCCAGGATAACTGAACACATGGACTTTCCTGGAAGGTGGTGAGCTCAGGGAGGGCCTGGAACAGCCACAGCCTTTCCTCCATACCTTGCCCTATGCATCTCTTGATCTGTATCCTTTTTAATATCCCTTATAATAAACCAGTAAACATTCTATAAGCTGCTCTAGCAAATTAATTAAACCTAAGGCGGTGGTCATGGAAAAGCCAATTTATAACCAATTGGACAGAAGTATAGCTGACAACCTATCCCTTGAGATTGGAGTCTGAAGTGGGAGGGCAGCCTTGTGGGGCTGAGTCCTCAACCTATGGGATCCCACGATCTCTCCAGGTAGATAGTGTTGGAATGGAAGTGAATTAGAGGACACCCCACTGCTGTCTACTGCAGAAATGATTGGTTGGTATGTGGGGAACCCCCCCTACATGTTTAGTCACGGAAGCATTCTGTGTTGATTGTTGTAGTGTAAGAGCAAAGAAAAATGGTTTGAGATTTGTCCACTTACAATTCAGTTCAGACCTTTTAAAATGATCCACAGTGGCAAATGTATTTTATATTATGACATGACAAACACATCCACCAAATCAAAATAAAGACTTTATAAAATATCTTGATACTTTCTATTCTTTTCTAATTTATTGCAAAAAAAAGTTGTAAGCTACCAAATTGATTTGATGCCCACTAATAGGTGAAGTCCCCCTGTTTCAAAAAACATTGCTCTAGAGATAGTAGAAACTGCAGCCCCTACTTCCAATTAATCAAATATCAAATTTTCAAAGAACATCTTTCGTGTTTTATAACGTTAGCACCCACCACCCCCATTCACATCACATTTTACCATTCCAAGTGTTTTTGCAGATAGTATCTCATTTAATTCTCACTGTCCTCCGAGGAAGGTGTTATCTTTGGCTTCATTTTACCAATGAGGAAATTCAGACTCAGGAAAGTCATGTGTCTTTCCTGAGATCACATACTTGGAAGTGACTGAATCAAGACTGAATCCATCTTTCCTCATCTTAATCTTAGACTCTTCTACACACAACAATGACTTGAAAGAGGAATTCACATTTTTAGGACAAAATCAGAATACAAACTAGGTAATGGTCATGACCAAATCTTCTATTTTATGCTCTCTTTCATAAAAAACAAAAAAGTAACATCACTACTGTGTAGCTTTCGCTAAGAGTTGCCTCCTAGAACCAAGACTGGTTTACTGGTTCTGCCACCTAATTGCATTTTCACTCATTCATGAATTCATTCATTCATTTATCCTCTCAACAAATTCATTAATTCAAGAAATTGTTATTGCGTGTCTACCATTGGCCAGGCACTGCATATGGCTACTACCCTGAGCATAAGAAAATAAAAAAGTCCCCACCCTTATGTCAGTATAGAAGATGGGGTATGTACTAAGTTTCTATGAAGAACAGCAGAACAGGGTGAGGGGAAAAGATAGTTGGGGTGCTCTTGTAAATAGCAAGGTTAGGGAGGGTTCTTGGATGAAGTGACATTTGGGCAGAGAACTAAATGAATTTTAAAAAGCAAGCCATGTGGATATTTGGGATACTTTTCTAGAAATGAGGGAAAGCAAGTTCAAGAAAAAGTGATCTGGAATTGAAAGAGCAAGCCATGTGGATATCTGGGAGATTTTTCTAAAAATGGGGTAAAGCAAGTAAAAGAAAGAGTGAACTTGGTAGTGATTTAGGAGGAGCAGGGGAAAGAGATAAGGTCACAGAAGGGGCTAGATTACAGAGAATACTGAAGCCATTGTAAGGACCTGGGTTTTATTTAATAAGTTCTTCAGAAAAGAACTCTACAGAATAACTCAAAAAACATGTTTTGTTAGGTCATTTTTCTTTTGCACAAACTTCTTTATGCCCTCATAACTTACTAAGTTGCTTTAGCTGAGAGCCCACATCATTATCATTGTGATAAGAATCTCAAGTTGTGGGTTGAGAAGAAAACACACCCACCCAACCCATCCTTATTCCCTCTGAGTGTGCTGTACTCTGGGGCTTCAGCTGACCTTACTCTAGATGATAATTTAACTTTTAAAGAGCTTTGGCCTATATGTTCATTCTTAGCTACAAATAACTCATGGGTTGAGAACCGTCAACTTTCAGAATGTCTCATAGGGTACATATCACGCATACATAGTCAAGTCCCATGCTGTGATAAGCCTGACCTGACACTCAGCAAGGGACACACCCTGATCACTAGGAATGTGGCATCTAGGGAATAGTTGGGGTTTATAAGTGGGTCTCAGGCCTTCCTATAATGCATAGCTCCTTCAGCAGAGCTAATTGCCCATTTTACACAGTGAGACTTAGGAGTCTTGCAACCCATGTAACCCTTGTCTTCCTGTTTAAAGACTTCTTCCTCCTGTAAGCACCTCTTGGAGTTCAGGTTATCCATGTTCCTCCCTAATAATAACAATAGTCTACATATACGGGGATGAAAAAAATGTATACACATATAATGTATTTACAATATATTAGAATATTATATATCTAATAGATTTTATGTATTATTTATGTATCATTTATTATATAATGTATATACTTTGAGCACCTCTTGTAATTGCAGAAGTCAAATGTGACTCGTATTCATGCTTTGCTATCCACAATTTAAATACAGTTTTTTCCTTTCTTAAAATGTGTATACTTTTGAGGGGGCACCCCTTGTAGTGAGTCTTCAGAAGGGAAGGTTTTGCATCATTAAGGCAGAAGTTAACATACTTTATTGCTTTTAATCCTTGATATAACCCATTCAGGTGGGTACTAAAATAAACCTCCTTTTAGAGAATAGGAAATCAAGGCATCCAAAGGTTAAATAACTTTTCTAAAATGGGAGAGAGAGTATGGACTTAAATTTGGAACATTCTCTATTGAACATCTACAGGACCTTGAACATCTACAGGGCCTCAAGTCCTGGGGCATATTTTAACCGGGTTGTGAGGAAGAGAAGCAGTGGTGAGCAAAATCATGAAGGAGGCTCATTCTCTCCTGAGTGCACCTCCACCTTCCCTTTTCTTGATGGTGTGTTTTATGTCCTGGCTCTCTGTCTCCTTCCCTCCCTTTATCATTTTTCTTTCTCTTCTTCTGCCAGCAAAATAAAACCCAATATCGGCAAAGAATCTGATGAAGGCATAGTGTGAGTGATTGTAGGGTGATAACTTGCATGCAAGCGAGAAAGGGCGGGAACACATCTGTTCAGCAAGCATCTATCTAGCGGCCCCTATAGGCAGGCCTCTTGGCTGTGTGACTTAATTGAATCAGTAGTTTGCCATTTTTCCCCGGGAGACCTTTGCCAACTCCTGGCACATTAGGGACCAGAGACGTGAAAAGATTGTCTGAAACCACACATATGGCTAATAGAGAGCCAGAAGAAGAACTGAGGCCTCAGATTCTCAGTCTCCTGTTTCAGCCTATGTATTATACTGCCTCTTCCACTTGCTTGTTAACATACAATAAACACCTTAAGCCAGATGTGTCACTCTTGAAGGTAAACCTCTAAGTGACCTTGAGTCGGAGGTGGAGAGTTTTGGGGATGTGGGAGGTGATCAACTGGCTCGTCAAAATTCTCATCATATGGAAAGTGGCCTACTCCAGCTATTTTAAGGGTTTCCCTGAAAAACACATGAATAGGGATTATCATCTCTTAACATAGTGTAGGGACTCAGGACAGGCAAGGATTGATGAATCAGGGAAATAGGAGGTAGAAGCCTTATTTCCTTATTTGTAAAGACACTGCACTGAGAAGTCTTAGGTGTCCCAGACACAGACAAGGCCCTAGAGAACCTACTGGAAAAGGGAAGTCCTAAAACAAGATGTGGAGTAACCAGGAAAATCCCACTTCCCAGTTGCCCCTCATCACGTCAGTATAAACCAATCCTTTTAAAATCACAGCATGCAGAGAATCTTCCAGTAGCTAGTTCATCTCCAAGATCATAAGTCACATGGTGCAGGACTGGGCTAGCTGGCCCCTTGGATCCCCATAGTATCCCTCCAGGTTTTCAGCACCCTCACCCCCCCCCCCCCGCCCCTGGCTCATCTCTGCGCTCCACCCCCATCTACTCAAGTGTTTTTAACTCTCCAGGCAAAATCCACTTTGCTCCTGAGATGAAGCACACTGGGCACATTCTTGAACAGAGTTCAAACTAACAGGATTTCCCTAAAAGAAGCAACTCCCTGGATGCCCTGGGAAGCACTATGACTACTTGGGGGGATTAACATAGCCAGAGCAATGTGGCTGTGGTCCAGAAAGAAAATGTATGTGCTTACAAAAAAAAAAAAAAAAACAACAGAAAAAATCTGGCTCAGAGTCTTGGGAACCCCATAATCAGAAGCATACTCATTCTGACAGTTTCAAAAGACCCAACACCCACCTCAGTGCGACCTGGCGAGGGTTCAGAGAAATCCACCCCCTCTTTTGTCTTCTGGATGGAATGCAAGAGCCATATCAGACTTCCTGCCCAGAAGGCAGAAAGAGGGCAGGCCTTTGCTGCTTGGCCTCTGCAAGGTGGGGCAAGGTGGACTCCATCCTTTGGCTTAGTCTTTGGGTGCTGTGATCTTGTGGTATGATGCATTCTGTGTTAATTCTACATGGCGCCCGAGTTGCTGTAAATCTGGTATCTAATCTTCAGCCAGAGTTTTTATTGGTTTATGTTTTGTTTTGTTTTCTCCTGGGGGAGAGCTACTAACAGGTTGGAGTGTGGGTGGCTTCTGTCAGGACTGGACATGCAGAGCTGGAGCAGGAACTGAGACTAGGGGTCTGCAGGCCAGGAGGGATGAGCCCATTTTCTTCAAGGTCAAAGGTGAGTTGGCAGCTCAGACAGTGGGATAGTAAAGGCCAATAGGGTAAATATGCCGTGGAGGTTGAAGCAGGCAGGGTCAGGAACCCAGAGGGTTGGGTAGCTTAAAAACAGCAGCACTGGCTGGTTAGAAAAGTCAGTCTGAGTCTGAGTAAGAGCTGAATCACTACTGGCTTCTTGATAATTTCACATAGGCTGGGCATAAGTCTGGCCCTCAGGGGTACCTGCCTTCTGTAGTTCATGAGTCAGAGTCTAAGGTTTGAGGTCTGGGAAGAGGGAGAGTTTTACACCTAGTAATAGACACTCTCCTGTGGTCTCTGATTTACATCGCAGAGGGCTTTGTCTGTGGGTATTGGGTTTACAGGCCAGGTTGGCAAAGGAAAATGAAGAAGTTGTCTGCCCATCATCTGTCATGATCCACATTTTCTGCCATTGGAAATGCCAGTGGAAGATTTGTAAATGTTGAATGCACACTAAGCCAACTTCATGGGGGTAATGGATGCTTCAAACATTTCCTTAGAAATCTTGATTTTCTAAAACTGGCTGAATCTAGGGACAAAACTAGTTTTGCAGTCCTGGGAATAGCAGCCAGGCTGCCTTTGCATGCACTAGTTCTGGTCTACGCCTGGGGGTGGGGCTTCAATGTCATTCCTCATAAGTTTTATTTTTGGCATACAATGCCAATATTGATCAGAGATGAGCATGCTCGTGCATTTATGACAAGATTTCTAAACCAGTGCTTTGTAGAAGACCCAAAGGTTAACATAGCAGTGGTTACTTCCTACTCTATCCTAATCATCCATGAGGTCATTGGATCCATGATCCATGAGGTCATTCATCCTCTCACACACTTACTGAATGCCTTCTGTTTGTCGGAACCTGTCAGGTGCTGGGGAAGGATACAAAGCTGGTTAAAAAGGAAGAGGTAGAGGTATGATTTGAAGGGAACTTGACAAGTAGCAGAGTCAGGGTCTTCCTTGGAGAAGAAGGACAAGGGAAGATAAAGAGATCTTTTGAACATGTAGAACAAAGTAATCCTTGAATATGTAGTAGATCAGACCAAGCTGTGGTCAGAACACATATAGCAGTGATATGAATGATCAGAATGTCCACTACTAAAAGGAACTAAGATCTGAACTTTGAAGGGAGACTGTGGTCTCCTTCCTGGGAGTGCATATTTCTGCCAACCGATATCAATGACCCTAGTGACATGAATGGCTATAAGGATGAACTTAAATGCTTATGAACTCCTCTACCCATGTTACTAGAGAGATTCTGGTCTATGATATATCTCGCTGTTTTGATTGGAGTAGGTAATTCCAAACCAGTAGAATTTAGTCCAGTGAGGCCAGGTAACTTACTTGTCTTTATCTTAACGGCAAGTACCCATAATCACACTTGACTACTACTGGAAGTTTCTTGAGGTCAGTGGCATTTTTGTTCATCTTATATCCCCAGAACATAGCAGATGCTCAATATATGCTGGTGAATATATGAAAAACATGACGTTTGGATGAGACAGTGCAGAAGGGGTGAGTAGAAACCCATTACTCTGATTTGAGAAACTCCTCTAACCCATCTCTGCTCTTACTGAGTTAGGGGGAAATCTTGAATCAACCATCCCTCTCCTCTATCACCACCCCTACATAAAGGCTGGGTGCAGACCTATCATTCAATTTTCCGCTTCTGTAACACTTTGGGTATTGTTGTCTATAAGCAAAAATACTAAATTAAGGAGGTTAAAAGTCTTGCAAGGAGTCAGTTTGGGCAAATTCTAACCCTTATGGTTAAAAGCATCTGCATCAGCCAGTGTCTCTCCAGAAAAAAATGAAATCTATGTAGAATGATTGAATGGTGGACATTTAATAAGGGAAATAGTTACAAAGTTTTTTAATAAAAGTTGAGAGAGAACTAGGGAAGGCAAGGCAGTCCCAAGATTAATAATTGCTGAATGACTCCTCCTTTTGTGAGGGTTCTAGGAGCAAAGGTATTACTTGAGCCCAAATGCTTGGATTACCTACCTTTTGGAAGCTGGTTGCTAGGGGGAGTCCAAATGGTGGTGTCCTGGATGTGGGAAGACTCAGCCCCTAGGGGGGGGGAGATGTGGAAATTTGGCTTCTTCTTCTCCTATTCTCCAATCTCCTGCTTGTGTTTCTAATTGGCCAAACCAAGCAGGAAGCAGTGGGAATCTTGGTAGTTTGCAGGGGTCATTTCCCTTTGAATACATAGAAGAGCAGGGTACTGGTCAAGTCAGGATCTGAGAGCAAATAGGCAAATGACTTAGTATAGCATCTGTCTATCCATCCATCACCTTCCCCAACACTCCTACTGACTGACTCTCTTTTATGGTGTGGATTTGAGGGAATATTGGTACACTCCTCTTGAATAAATGGTGGCCCTCTGGGAGAGTGGTTGTGCTAAACCACTTGTCTCTTTCTTCCATGATAGGCCTTTCTTAGAAAATAATCAGCCACTAAGCCCCCAAACTAGCCTCACACTTAAGACTGAAATTGACATGGGTGGAACACCTTTTAGGCAGCTCCTCATACAGAAACACTTAACTGGTAAGGGCGCAGGCTGGATGCACCTTGCTGCCAAATCTTTCCTGCTTCTTTTGCCCCCTAGTTGGGTGCAGGCAAGCAGGAGGGAGGAGACAGGCCCGTGCATGTGCTCTTGGGCTGAAGCTCAGATTCACAGGTCTTCAGAGATCCAATTGTTAGGGAATGAGGCCAAGTAGATGTAGAGAAATGGAGGAAAGAGAGGAATGGACCATATTTTGTGCGGAGGTTCTGTGATCATGTGAATAGTCAAAAGCTCTATGTCAGTTAGGGTTTGCTCAAGGAAGCAGAGCCACCATGACAGATGTGGTACTTAAGGGAATTTCTACAGGGATTATAGTTTACACATTTGTAGAAGCTGGTGAAGAAGTATGTGGGAGTTTATTGCCTTGTCTGTTGATGGGCCTGAAGTCACTGCAGTTCAACAGGGCCAGCAGTCAGAAGGGAAAGATTGGGTGTGAAGTGAGGTGGGCCACAGACGAACTGGGACACACCTGGGACACCCATGAAGATGTACTGGAGCCCGTGTGTGTCCCTCAGGGTCTTAGTCCCCTGCTATAACAAAACACCTTACTTTGGTTAATTTAGAAACAAGAGAAATTTTGTTCTTTGGTTCCAGATGCTGTGAAGCTCAATATCAAGGTGCCAGCAAGTTCATGTCTGGCGAGGGCTTGTTTTCTGCTTTGTGGACGATACCTTTTAGCTGTGTCCTCACATGGTGGAAAGAGCAAACATGCTCCCTCTAGTCTCTTTTATAAGGGCACTAATCCCATTCATTGGGATGTGATCATTTCCCAAAGGCCTCTCCTCTTAATACTATCCCATTGGGGATTAAGTTTGAACATAGGAATTTAGGGGAGATCAGAATGCAGACCCTGGGATTCACCACTTTGACAAAGCAGAAGCAGAGGTGAACACAGGCCTGGCCCTGGATGCAGAGAATTGGCAGGAAGAGATGGCACTATAGACCCAACCCTATTCTCTTCCAGCAAGATGGGCAGTGGAGCAGCACAGTGAGCCCAGAGTGAAGAGGTGCAGGGGGCCCTATGCCTCCTTCCCAGCGTGATGGAATCTTTTCCATCTCCACCTCCCAGATCCCACTCCAGAGTCTCTTACGGCAAACTCTAACGTGGAACCATACAGGAAAGAGAATTCTGAGAATGCCAGTTATATCTTAGCTAAGTTGACCTAGGTCAAAGCCAGCACATATTGCAAGAGGACTCTGAAAATAAATGGGTGGAGGAGAGATAGGTGTTTGGATGCAGAAATGAGCCTGCATCACAGCTGAGAGAAGGTGCTGTGTCTCTCACTACTTGGAGAGTGGCAGCAAGGACACTGGTCGGCTCGTCTCGGGATTGTTCCCACACCAGGAGAAGCCAGGAGGTCTGAAGTTTTCGGAGACCTGGGAGACTCCTCCCTGGCTGGATTCTGCCAAGGATTTGCATCTCCAGGAGGCATTTCTCTCAGGCTTAAGGAAAGTAGACCCTCTTTGGACCACCCTACCCCTTCCCTCCCAGATAGACACAATTGCACCTCCCTGACAAGGGTGTTGTGAGGATTTGTTAGTCACTGCTGGGGAAAGGGCTTTGAAGGTGAAGAGTGCATCGTCAATGCTGTCATAATTGCACACAGATGCCTGAATCCAGACTGGCAGGCACTTTGCTGACGAATAGTAGAATTTGTTGGAATTGGTGGTGACCTTTTCTCCCCATTACATTTCTAAATATTTTGGTTGTCAATTGTAAACAAGCCCATTCCCAAACAAAAATCAGACTTTCAGTGGGTACTTATGTCCTTGTTCCAAGGAGCATTTCCAGTTCCCTTGCTTCTCTCTCCTTTCTCTTCTGTAAGGGATGGCCAAATGAGCTTTACTTAGCTGTCTGCTTTCCCCTGGAAAAGAGCCTGGTGAGAACTGAACACACCGTTTCAACCTGTTTACCTTCATGCTCATTTCTGACTGGATGGACAGGATGGCAAAACTTTCAGTCTGTTTTGCTATGTGGCAAATACCTCCCCAACATGCATTGTTACAAATGACCAGCAAAGATGGACCATTTCTACAATGATGCTTCCGTATTATGATAATGAAACCGTTCTATACAAGTGCACCATTTTTAAAGTCTTTTATTCAGTATTTTTAATATACCTTTTCTGTGTTTAAATATGTTTAGATATACAAATACTTACAATTGTGTTACAGTTGCCTTAGTACGCAGTGCAGGAACACACTGTATGGGTTTGTTGTGTGGGAGTGATAGGCTATGCCTTATGGACTAGGTGTGTGGGAGGCTGTACCAGCTAGGCCTGTGCAAGTATGCTCCACGATGCTGGCACAGTGATGAAATCACCTAACGATACGCTTCTCAGAATGTTTCCCTGTCATTAAGCAATGCATAAATGTAGTTGACCATTTGCATTCTTTTTACATTTTTAATAACAAGAGAGAGAGAATCAGTCTTTTCTACTATACTTTGGGCACCACATAGGCAGTGCTGTTGTTTGTGAACCTCCATTCCTCTTTCTTGTCCTAGTTGCTTCCATAACTTTGAAGTTTGTAACAAGAACAACAGGTTGTAACACAGAGCCTCTCTCCCCACCCCCTCCTTGCAGGAAGACTTTCAATTTTCTGAAATCTTCTATATAGGTTAAGATAAGATGAAAAGAAGAAAAGAGGAAGACAAATATATTAAGTAGCTAGAGCTGTCCCGTTGAGATATGTATATGGTATATATAATATTATATTTATTGCTGCGCTGCCCTACTACCCATCTTGCTGGAAGAGAACAGATATCCATATATGTATATGTATAGATTTGCATATATAATATTATATATACATATAGTATATATAATAACATATTATAATTATATTATATATTATAGTATATTTAATATTATATATACATACACATACAATGCTGAGCCAAAGAGGGATCAGGGAGCAGGCATGAAGGGCATTTGGGAGAGTGTGAAGGCCAAAGAGAGAGGAATAAGTTGATTTTGTGGGGTAGCCCCTTCTAGGTGTAGGAGAGAGAATGAGTGTGGAGGTTATGATAGAGTTGTCATAACAAAATGCCACCGATTTGATTCAACAACAGAAATTTATTTTTTGTTGTCTGGAAAACACGTCTACAAGTTGGAAGTCCAAGATCAAGATGTTGTCAGGTTTGGTTTCTCCTGAGGCCAATCTCCTTGGCTTTCCCGTCCCCTCACATGGCCTTTTCCCTTTGTAGGTGCATTCCTGGTGTCTCTTCTTATAAGGACACAAGCCATATTGGATTAGCACCCAACCTTAATAACCCTTATGACCTCCTCTGACCTTAATCACATCTTTTAAAGCCCTATCTTCAAATCACATTGGAGGTTAGGGTTTCCATAACATTAGGCTGACACGATTTAGTCCATAACAGGAATTATATAGCTGTTTTATATATATAGTATGAAACATGTGTCTCCCTCCTCTAACTTGGCATCTTCTAAAAAAGAATAAGAAAAGATTTAAACTGCGTTCAATTATATTTATATTTTCTGTTGAATTGCTTTAACATAGTACAGTACTTCACCAAGGCTGGGTCACAGAGGCCCTGGTTTTATATGTGTGATATACAGATTTAGGCAACTCTCTGTTACTCGATTCCAAAGAATTAGAGTGTATTGTAATAAAATGAACTCCATAAGAAAATCAGAAGAAGCATAACTTAATCTCTCATTTGTAATTTGAAAGACCTCCTGGGAGTTTATTTACCCCCAAATGTGAAAATTACATGTATGAAAAAAATCTAAATACGGTTTTGTTGTTGAGAAAACTGGTACCACATAACATATTTCTTTTTGATGAGTATAAATAAGTATCGATAACCACACATAGCTCTTTGTAGTTAGAAGGAAGATTTTCTTTTGCTATTAAGAAAAAGAATTATAGCCTCGAGTCTGCTAGTTTCATTTTTGATGGTCATCTAAATGAAACCTGTCATTTAGTGACTGCCATTTGGAAGTATCAATAACTGTTTGAAAATAAGCAGACCACAATCTGGATGGAAAAAAAGCCTGTCCTCCAATCCCGTGGTCTGCTTCTCTGCTTACTGCTGGGAGCTGTCGCAGATTCACATAAAGGCCCCTTATCCAGGGCTGGGTGCATAGGCTGTGAAATCTGGAGCACATTTTGTCAAGGGGCAGACGCATGTTGTGTGTCAAACACACAGTACTGGTCAAGATGCATTTCTGAAGTACCGGGGGCCTCGCGTCCTCAATGAGATGTTTCGAGAGCATCGAAAAGTGCATAAGTCACTTTCTGTGAAAAGGAGGGTGCAAGCAGGTCTGTGACGGTTGGACACGTGTGAGCTACTGCATCAGCTTGAGGTGGTTATTTGCAGGGTCTAACCTCAGATCATCTTGCTGAGGAATAGCACAGAGCAAATACAGCAGAATGACAGAAAGAGAGAGAGAGAAAGTTCTGTGCTGAGCATAAATGGAAGGAAGGAGATATGAATCTTGTACCTATCCAGGGGCAATTTCTAGGCTACTCAAACCACTGCTGTCATAAGGCTCATCTGGTGCCTCCTAGTGCAGTAAGATAGCAGTGGGATATGGGTCCAATTGTGCAAACACCACAGGAGTCTGCCTACTTCTCCCTTGTATAAGCCTTTTTAAAAGTCATTATTACTTATAATCCATTTCTATAGGAAAGCTGATGGTCCTTTATGGTTTGAACAATTTAAATCTGGGCCTTTAAAGCCACGCATGATTTATTTGCACAAAGAAATCATGTTTTCTTTGGAGCTTTTCAATGGAGGCATAATTACAGTGTTGCAAATACAGTGCTCTATTTAAGGGTCTGTCAGCATTTCCATAATAAACCTCTATTTTCAGGAGTCCAGAACATTTCCAGAGAGAGAGACACACACAGAGGGACAGAGAGAGAACGAAATCCTTCTAAAGTCTAAGCTTGATGGGTGCATACGAGGACTTTGAATCCAAATCTGTAGATGTATTTGCAACCCCACCTTCTTTTTCATTTGTGCGCTGGTTCCAGTCATGTGCCAGGCATCTCTGGACCCAGCCCAGTGGGGCTTCAGCTTTAAAGCAGGATCTTCCCTGGAAGCAGGCAGCGCGTTGGGTGGTTGGCCCGCTCCCTTTCCAGACCTGAGCCGATTGCCAAGTTGCATCTCATCTCAGCTTTAAGAAAAGTAAAAAAGAAATTTTTGCCCTTGCTGCTGCTTCTCCTCCTCCTCTTCTCACTCTTTTTCTTCTTCTGGTTAACTTAGTAATATACTAACTTGGATCTTAAAGGATAATGATATGAATAGCAATATTAAGTATAATTGGAGTGTCCTGTATGTGCAAGTTAAACACATATTTGCTTTTTACACCTTATAACAATCCTGCAGAGTAGAAATTATTATCGTTGATTTTTCAGATGATGAAAACAGACTGAGAGAAGGTGACTTGCCTGACAAAGAACAGGACAACAAGACTCGGGATAACCAAGGGCAGTGACCAGACAGCCCCATGCTGGGCTCCACAATCTCAGGGCAATTGGAGTAGCTCATTTAGGGGAGTGGGCCTCAAGAAGGCAAGTGGGCTCAGGGAAGACCTGGGCTGGACTACGTATGGGTAAGGGGAACCAGCCAATCAGGAGAAAAGGCCTCGAAGGACATTTAACAACTCCCAGCGTATGTTTTCATAGGTTAGTGTGACTCCAGTTGAGCCTGGATAAAAATATCTGAAGTTGTTTGGAGGCTCGTGAGGTGGCAAGCTACACTTTACATGGATTATCTCATTTATTTCCCAACTTTACCAAAGCAAGAGCAAGCTTTTATAGAGGTTGGATAAAATGCCCGAGATTATATAACCAGGAAATGGCAGAGTTCCCAGGTCTGGAATCCTGGTTCTTGACCATCATGGCCTCGAGGGAACCAGGCTCCTTCCCTTGGAGAGGCGCTGTGTGAATGAGACAGGAAGCTGCAACGCAGCATCCTGCCGCCTTACGTGGGAGATCCTGTCTCGGAATTGCCGATGGACCTTTTCCAGGAGTCTGTGTGCTGGCATCCAGCAGAAGGGAGAAGGTAATGTACACCCGTCTGGCACAGGGAGGGTGAGGGACGAGCCATGGAGGGAAGAGACCACCCTCCACTCCGTGTTCTCAGCCAGCCATGGGGAGACTGTTTGTAAACTCCTGATCCCTTGTGAGTGGTGTGATTTAATTCTTTTTCCTTCTCTTTTCTGGGACTGCTTTTGGGTTGCTAGTTCCAGCTGAGACTAGAAGTGGTAACACACAGCCCAGGGAGAGGCAAGAAAGGAGGGAAGGATTTTTCACTAAGAAAATTTTCTTCCTCTTCTTGAAGCAAAATCAGGTAACTCTATGGGGCGTGTTGCTTACTGACGTAACACCCTCCTGCTCTCAGTGCTGGGGCTGAGGCTTAAAGTGTTGAGGGAGGGATTCACTTTGCTTTTAGAAAGTGGAATAGATTTATCTTATGGAAACGACTCTTGGACTCATTCAACAAATTCTGTTCAGCAGGTATTTACTAAGGTTCCTCTAAGGGGTCTGTGTTGGGGGTTATTCTCCATAAGGGAAGGTGGCTTGAGTGGCATGGAAAATCTGACTGAGTTAGTGTTGGAGGGAAAATGGTGGCGAGGCTGCTCGGGGTCGCCAGAATTTAAATGCTAATTTGAGAGGTCACCGCACTAATCGTACTGGGAGTAGACAAGAGGGCTCTTCATTCATTCATCCAGCCAGTGTTTACTGAGCATCTGCTATATGCTAGGCACGGAGGTAGGAGCTGGGAGACCAATGGTGAGCTGGACGGATGTGGTACCTGTCCTCATGGAATGTAAAGTCTGTTTGGGGAGAGAGACAAGAAACATAATCACACTAACAATTACATAAGTATTAAATAATTACAATTGTGATAAGTTCTTGAGAGGAAAATATGAGCATAGATTAACAGAAGGACTAAACCATTACAATGTATTCAGCTGCAAGTAACGGAAAGCCTAATCAATAGTAGTTTACATAAATAGCATGAATAGTTTTTTTTTTTTTTTTTAAATCAACAGTGTATATCAAGTATCCATGCTATTTCTGGGCCCTTTCCCTGTCATGTTCAAAATACTGACTTTTCACCCTCAGGCTTGTGGCCTCATGATGACAGAAGAGCTGCTGCAGCCCCACTTTTAAAGAAAGGAGGCACAGGGAAAAGCACAGGGAAGAGGCTGTGCCAGAGAGCTCTTGGCTCTAACATGATGGTGTTACATCAGCAGCAACATTTCTCTCCCAGAAACCTTTCAGCAGACTTCCTGTTACCTTTCATTAGCCAGAACGGGGATCTGTAAAATGAAGACTGCAGAAAAGACAAACAAGTCAGTAGTGATAATACGCACAATAAGTAACATTCGCAGAATGCCTTATCAGCCTTATTCACGCGTCTTAAGTCTTTTGATTGTTACTTACATCCTCCTGTGAGGAAGACAGAGCAGTTTCTCACATGGAGACATTGAACACACAGTCAGCCTTGCTTTGGCCCGAGGTCTTCAGGTCATTTCTGGGTGCTCGCACTTCTCAGTGTCTGCTGGGTTTGGGAGAGTGGGACAATCCTGGGTCATAGATGAAGAACATCCCCAAAGGGACACGCAGACGTGTGAGGGTTTGCAAAAGGGATAGGTTTGCCTTCTGAGATATTTGTTTGGGGACCCAAAATTTAGATAGTGTCTCTCTGATGTAGTGTCTTCCTATGGCCATGTCTAGGGTTCAATGTCATGTGGTGGACAGGCAGGCCAGACTAGAAGAAAGAATGCTCTTCTTATAGTAAAGCCATAATCTCCCAGAGAAGTCTTTGGGGGCCTCACATGCCAGGATGTAAAAACAGGTATAGAAAATAGCGTCTGCTGATGGAACTGTGACCTCATTTCCAGAGGACTTTGGAAATGTTGATTTTAAATGTAACCCTCCCCAACCACTGGCACTCAACCCAGGCAAAAGGCAGTGTGTTTAATATCTACGATAAATGAATGAATATTAAAAGCACAGGTTCGCATGCTATTTTAAAGGCAGCCTTCCAATCACATGTGACACACTCGTCAGCTCCTCCTGCCCAGCTTCCAGCATGCCTGTGTGCCTGTCACAGCAGGGGGGATGTCCTGGGCTCATTCCGCCCCCCCACCCCCTCCCCTGCCTCTTGGATCTGGGCTCTGAGGTTGTCTTTTGCCTGTTGCTGGGCTGGAGGAAGGTAGAGACAGACCTGCTGGCTTGGGACCATTGCCTGGCGACGCACCAGCTCGAGGCCCTGCATCTTTGAGTTACGCCAGTGGAAACAAGAGTCATGTACCCTGTGCTGGAGAACGTGTAAAGTTGACACCGTTTACCAGATGTTCCAGTGTTTTATGAGCTTTACGAGGCCTTCTGTTAAGTAACACTTACTTTAAAAAAGTAAAGCTTGCCTGGTCTGAGTGGAAAGTTTTTGTCTTTTGTTTTTTTTAAAAAATCTTTTGGGTGAACTCTGCAGCACCTGTTTGCACAGCAGAGCTCTGGCCTGCGAGGGGCGGCTGTGGTGAGTGACAGGCAGGGGAGAGCTATGTGGCAGGCCACCTGGTACAGATTTTAAAAGGCTCATGGGTGCAGAAACACACACACAAACAGGGACCCAGATGTGCTCCCTTCTCTTTAATGCAAGTAATGTGCTCCTGAAATGCTGGGTACGAATGATGTGTTCTTTGCAGCCCCCAGATAGGATATTCCTTCCTTATGCGAGGAATTGCTTTAGAAACAAAACATTGCCATCGAATTCATCTTTATTGTACATTTGAATTTACAAAAGATAGATTGGATTCAAACGACATTCATTCCTCTTGAATGCTGTAAGGCGCAGCACATTAGAAAGGGCACATTTATCACAGCTGGTGTCTTGAAGATGTCACTCAAGGCCAGTAGCATGGAGAGGTCAGCGCAGAGCAGGGCCAACCTGTTCAGGTGAAGGACGGGAAAATCAAGATCTTAAAAAGCGGATGAGATAAAGAGAGGAAGGAAGCAGCTGTTCTCTGGGCACAGAGAGGACTTGGGTCCAGCCGGGTTGGGAGAGGTTTGCATGGTAGGGAGTGGAGCCATGGAAAGGGCTGGAGATAACTTGGTTTGGTACCATCCTGGCCAAATCACTTCCACACAGAGAATCAACTGGAAGTGCCCTAGAGGGGCAATGATAGGGTGGGTCAATGTCCGCACAGAACCCCCTTCACCTTATCCAATTTGGCGTTGGGAGAAGGAGGAGGATCCTCTGAGGTGGCTCTGTTTGCTCACAACGATATTTTGAGCAGAACTCAATAACAATGTTAGGTTAAGTTGACAAACTCAACATCATTTGAAAACGAGTGCATTCTTGGTGGTTTAGAGATGGTTGGAGCAAGCGACCAACAATCTAAAACTCTAGCAGTGCCTCAGCATCTCTGGGTCAGAGGTCTTCTGACGTCTCCCTCACCTGCCTATGTGCATCTCCATCTTGTCTCCACCAGTTGTCAAAAACTGTGCCTTCGATGGGAGCAGGGCTTTTATCATCCTCCACCTCGTGAGGAGAAAGCAGATAGGAGCTAAGTGTGGAAGGAGGCACAGAAGGTTACACTGGTTACCTGGCATGGGAGTGCTGAAAAGGGGAAAGAAAAGAAAAAGAAAAAAATCATGTAAAAAAAAAAAAAGGTTCATACTACACTCAAAACAAGACAATGTACATTCTATACCATTTATGTAGAAAGTGTATATATGTCCACCCATATGAAGAGGTGGATAAAAGAACGGTCACTAAAATGTCAGTGGTGATTAACAAGTCAGTGAGCTTCAGGTTAGTTTTCATGTCGTATTTTCTAAGTTTGAATTTTTGCAGTGTTTGTTATTTTAAAAGCATAAAACAATAAAGCTACTTTGCATGCAAAAATAAAAACAGCAACAATAACATGCAGACAGCTCCTGCATTTCAGAGATTGGGGTGTCTCTCCTCTCCTTTCCCCATGGAGCCCTGGATACTTACTGGACACGTGGTCTCCAGGAGAAGTGGAAGAGGATAAAGGACCCGAACCATTGACCCCGTGATTAGGGCTGTGATGTCTCTCTGGAAAACCAGTTGTTGGTTACCAGGTGGACGTCTCAGCAGGGTATCACTACCATCCTTGAGGAAGCTGAGTTTGCAGAGACAGAAGGAAGGCTTAGTCTCCACGCCTCACCTCACATTGCACTTTCCAGCACATAACCACCAAGAACGTGCTTGTTTCAAATAATGTTAGGTTTATCGACTTGCTGCAACAAGGGAGAACATGCCCCAAGGAACTGTTCCAGAAGGCTGGAAGGGTGAGGGGCTCTTTATAAGGTTTGGACTCATGCTGGATGATTGTAAGGCAGGACTACAGAAAACGTGGACCTGCAATGGGTCTCCTGCCAACATGAAGAAGGGGCAGTTTAGTAATTTGGTTTCTGAGCAGCTTATGAGGCCAAAAGGAGGCAAAGCTGGGGAGGTCATTGGCAAGGCTGCCACTAAAAAGAAGTGGAGCAGTTAGGGTTGTCTTGGGGGACACATTGATTGTTGCTGGCTTTGCTTTGGGCCTTTGTTGAGTCTTTTAAGGATGTCTCAGTCTGATGATCAGCAGGGCTGATTTCCTCATGTTCACTCCCGGGGGCTCAGGGCTAGCTGTCATTTGTGGAGAGGGTACCCAGTGGTGGGCTGATGGAGCCTGCTGTGCCCACAGGCCGGGTTCAGGGTGGAGGGCATGGTGCTTTAGTCATCATCCAGGACTTTGTCCTTCATGGGATCATCCAGGCATTGGAAGCCTGTGGGCTTGTGGGGAAAACTTCATCAAGTTCCAAGGGTCACCCCTTCCCACTGACACCGAGGCTTTTGAAGATAGATGCTTATCAGGCCAACTAAAGATTCCTACAGGTCTTCTGAAAGGCCTTCAAGGACCCTCCTCGCAGACACTGGGCAAGTCTGGATTGTAGAGCTTTAAGGTCCGGCCTCAGAAATCCTACCTCACTTTCTCTCACTCACTTCTTTCTCTCCATGCCTCTGTTTTCTCTTCTGTGAAAAGGGGAAAATTACACCAACCTCTTCTCTAAGTAAGGCCAGGACAACTTTGGGGTGAACCCAAATTGTGTTCTCCAAGAACATCTAACTTCCAAGAGAAAGATGACAGAGAAATGTGTGAAAGTCCTAAGGAGAGGCGAGCTCCCACGCCACGGCCAGAAACAGACAGTGGCCTCCCTGATGATGGTGCCCGCCTGCCTGACGTTGCCTACCCACCTGATGCCCTTGAGGAATGACAGAGTGGCTGCCTGTTCCTTTTCTTCCCTTTCCTTGGTTACCCCAGTGGCAGCTCTTCAGACTGCACCTCTGAACCCATCTCAGCTGCCCCCCTTTTCCCTCCTGTGCCTGTGAGACCCCGCCTGAAGCTGCCTGGCCTCTTTCTCCAGGAGGGGAGGTGGAGGGCTCAGAATGGAAGATCTCTCAGTCTTGGGGAATTCAGGCCATGAGGCCACCTCTGTGGCTGCCAAAGTGACAGAGGTGGCCTCTGCCTTAATGGCTGGACTCACTTTGCCTGTGGAAAATGAGGACTGACCCTGTAGTCTGCTCATGGGACCTGGCTGTCACCAGGGGCTATTTGTCCTCACTACTGCATCTGTGTGCATGGAAAACAACAGCAGCGGTGTCAACAGCAAAAGCAACAACTACGCATGACAAACGTCCCCTTCTCTCCGGGATGGTGGCGGCAGATACAGGCGGGCGGATGCATTCCTGTGATGCTAGTGTAAGAGGAGCAGCGGCTATTTGGGGCCAGTCCCCGGTGAACACTTGGAGAGTGCCTCAGAACTGCAGAGGAAACCCAGGTTGACTTTATGGGGTGACTTCAGCACTGCCAAATATTTGTAGTGTAAAGAAATCATAAAATGTGCTGGTGGTCTGGGAGCTGGATGAGGTACACGCTGCACATATTTGAGATGATTTTGTGATTTGGTGGCAGTCCTGTTTGATCCCCTCACCTACAAATAAGTTAGGATCTGCCAAAGAAATAAATTAAATGTTAATGTCCTTGAACCCACTTCCCCTGCTGGTCCCTTCCCCCTCTTATCTGGAGAAACCAGGACATTTTTTGCCCCTAGGTGCGATTTGTATTTAATTATCACAGTTGGGATTTTCTGTCCTGCACTGGGAGGCTGCGCCCACTTCTCCCCCAGCCTGCTCTGGAGTGGCATGGCTCCCTGTTAATGATTATCTCCGCCACTTGTGTAGTCGGTGGTATGTGCCGTAGAAGGCTGATCAGTTTGCTCTAATTAAACTTCAAAGGAGAGCCTGAGCCTCCATCTTATCTCCAGTTTGCTCCTAATTCTTTTTCCTCGGTCCCTGCTGTAGGTGGGAAATGAAGCCTGTGGTCTCAGAGGCAGGGTGGGACCCTCGTGGTCTGGGCCAGCCTTGCCTTATGAATGAGTTTCTCTGAACTTCCTCCAAGGGAACTCCTTTCCACTGTTCTCCAATTTCCACAGGGAGCTAATTGCCAATGACCTTTTTAAAAGATCCCCTTGGGTGTTTCTCATGCAGGAAGAAGGGATGGTGAGGAGGGAAGCTGGGGAGGGGGGAGCGCCGGTGACCCCGCCATCTGAGAGCTCCTAGCAGGAGGCCTGTTTCAGTGGGCCCTATGGAAAGCCCCTTGGCCCGAAATGAGGCCTGTTCAAAATAGGCCCCCCACACTTTTGTAGAATTTTCCTTCTAAAACTAACATGGGGGCCACAGCGGCAGCTTTTTGTCCCAAGTAATCACCGGATGGAATTTTTTTTTTCTTAACATCCAGCCACCAGCTTCTGTTCAACCTCAGAAGGAACATTTGTAACCATGCATTCTTTATGTGGTCTTCGAGTAATAAACAGGAACCCACCTTTCTAGACCGATGGGGAAACAATTTTTTTTCTGTTTGCTGCTCCTGTGTGTAGGGTCCATGAATGGGGGCTTTGAGAACTTTCCTTTCGTGGCCAGATATCAAAGTGCTGCTCACACACAGATCGACCGCCTCAAGGTGCGGCCCTGAGCCCTCGCCCGTGTGGCCGCCCACTGTGCTTCCATGCTGGCCACCTGGTCGGGCCCCAGGGCCAGACTGGTGATGACCCAGTTTTCTTCCCTGGGATGAACGCCGACCCACCAGGAAGAAGGGGAAGACCACCAGCAGCCATTCTCCCCCGAGTCCTAAAATAACTGTATTTCTATTTACTTGTAGGCCTCCTTCCTGAGGCATTCCTGTCCCGTTCAGCTCCTCCCATCTGGGGAAGGGAAGTGCATTTTAAAGGCGTTCTGGCCTCGCGTTCTTGCCTTTCTCTCTTCCCCCCTTCTCTGCCCTGTGTCCTGCCCTCCTCTTCTCTGCTGTCCTGTGTCCCACTCTCCCACATCACAGGTGGGGTCTCCTGAAGTCTCCCTCCTTGGGCTGCCGCAAGCGCTGAGCTGCAACCGTTTTGCTGGGTCTTCTGGGAAGGACAACAGGCAGTATCAGCCTGGGGACAAAGATGATAGACAGGTCCCTGCAGGCAGAACGGGGTGTGCAGGGCTTGTCTAGGGTTCCTGAAGTTGCAGCAGAAAGACACAGGGCAGAGCATGGCAAGTGTGGCTCACGTTCTGTCACTCAGTGCCCTGGGAGAGGCCTCTCCTGATCCTCAGCTTCCGCGTGAATGGTACCGGGAACCAGTTCCAAAGTGCCCACGGCGGCTGGATCAGGAGAGGGGTGAAGAGCAGGGGGTACCTGTCCTGTTCTCTCCCCCCTCCTCCCTGTCTACCCGGGGCCCCCCCCCGGGGGGGCCCGGCCGGGGGTGGGGGGCGGGGGGGGGCCTGGGGGTGGGGGGCGGGGGGGGTTTCGCGGTGACAGGGTCAAGGTAAA
>CAUYON010033549.1:0-23188 GCA_963573935.1 Arctocebus calabarensis | reverse complement strand
CAAAAATGGCCAGGCGTTGTGGCGGGCGCCTGTAGTCCTAGCTACTTGGGAGGCGGAGGCAAGAGACTCGCTTGAGCCCAAGAATTGGAGGTTGCTATGAGCTGTGATGCCATGGCACTCTACCCAGGGTGACAGCTTGAGGCTCTGTCTCAAAAAATAAAAAATAAAAATAAATAAAAGATAAAGATTCACAGTCTGGCTAGAAATCTTAACCTAAATTCCTGGTGAACAGCTCAGACCATTGACCAAATCAAGAGTGACAGATTGGTGACTGCTTAGTTCATAATGTCTGCTGGAGCATGTGCTGAGAAGTACTCAGGCCATATCTGTATCTAAGCTTCATGAGAAAGAACACTGCAGTCAGGATGGTCTGTGCAGTGGGTTTAGCAGAGTGACATGTCACACATGCTAAACAGAGAAGGGAGTATGACATAAGAGTTAGGAGCACAAGTTCTGGAATCAGAAAGCCTGGCTTCAGGTCCTGGCATGACACTTACCAACTGTGTAACCCAAGTTATTCAGCCTCTGTGTGACTCAGTTTCCCATCGAAAAATGGGAACAAGAATCATCCTGCATCATGGTCACGTTTTAAGGATAAGATGAGTTATGTTACCCAGACAAGCTTGCCTGACTTGGTTGACTGTGACTAGTGGCTGTCCTCACCCTCCTTGGTCTTTACTCTCTCATTAACTTCCGTTTGGATAAAGACCTGCTGTCAGCTGCCCTAACTCCAAAATGTGCACCACTTTAGGGAACAACAGCTAGCATTTAGATTTCCTAAAATTTAGAGAGGAGGTCTGGGAAGCAGGGCCTCCATCTGTTTTACTCACTTGATTGTCTGATATGCCTAGAACAGGTCTGGTAGATGTTTGATAATCACTGATTAATTAGTTGGTTAGTTGAATCAGTATATCGAAGCCTTACTCTATGCTAAGCATTTTACATGTTTGATCTCATATAATGTTCACATCCATTCCCTGAAGTATAGGTCCTTTTCTTTCCTACTTGTCAGATGAGGAAACTGAGGCTCAGAGAGGTAAAACAAAACGATACTCAACATAAGGTTGTATAACCAGTAAGTGGCAGAACTGGGGTCTGAATTCAGGTTTTTGTGACTCTGAAACCTATCTGTGCCCAAACTCAAGACGGTTGCCAACTGCTTACTCAGCATCTCCACATGGGGATGTAGGTGTCTGAGCAATCTATGAAACGTAACACATCCAAGGACAAACTCCTGGTGTTCCCACCACTCACTGAGTTTTGCATGTCAGCTGAGTTTTCGTGTGTCAGTGACAAAAAGGTCCCATGAGGCTCCCCGTCAACATCTCTCTGCCCTAGCTACTGTTTCTCCAGTGTGCAAGGTGGCGCCCAGCCTCAGGGCCTTTGCATGTCCTATGCCTTCTTGCAGGATCATGTCCCTAATCCCCAGGTGGCTTCTTTGCTCCCCTCCTGCAGGCTTCTGGTCACACGTCACCTTGTTAGTGAGGCCTCATTTTCTAAGATCGCAAAGCTACTTTCTGACCTAGCCCAGATCATATCCCATCCACCTTGCCACCCTCTATGTATTTGTTCACTGTGTTTTCTCACCATCCAGGCTGCATCTGGTAGATGCTTAGCAAGCATGAACTGAGTGTGTGCCCGAATGTGTGCTGTTCTTGGTGACAGCAACAGCAGCATTTAGGGAGGGCCAACTGTGTGTCAGACCCTGCCTGGCATTTTGTATGGCTTTGCATTTCTTTACAAAAACAGAGTAAGGTAGGTGTCATTACCATCCTCACTTCATAGATGTAGAAACTGAGGCCCAGAGAGGTAAAACAACTTCCCAGGGCCCAAAGTGAGCCAAGACCCCGGCTTCTTAGACACGAGACTGTTCTATCTCTCAAAATCCTGGCAGCAGCTGGTGTTTCTTGAGCAGGGACCATGCCAGGTTACATGTTTTACCCAAGTCCTCTCTGTGCCACTCTGTCCCACACCCGCCCCCGTGCCTACTGTTGGTGCCGTCATTTCAGAGCACATTTCCAAAGCCACCCCCCCAGCCTCAATGCCCCAAAGCCTGCTGAGGGACTAGTGGGCAGGAAACGATGACATAAGCCATCTCCTGTGAAGGGGCAGGCTCAGCTTGAGTGATTCATGACAGGGAGTCTCTCTTCCTGGTGAAGCCCTCCAGGTTGAAGATCCCACATCCTCCCCTGGCAGAGCCAGGGTTCAGACTCAGGCAGGCTGACTCGACCACCCCAGACATCCTGAACGGACGGCATTATCTCATTTGTTAATTGAACAAGTTTTATTGTGTGTCTGCCCTGGGACACAGTGGTGACCATAATAGGCCCACGCCTGCCTCCTTTGGGCTTCCATCCAGGGTGGATATTGAATAAGCAATTACAAGTGCCAAGAGCTTAAAAAAGGGGATTTTGAGGATGTTGGGCGAGCCTGTCAGAAGGATGTAGGTCAGACAAGGAGAAAGTCTCAAATCTGTGGGCTGGGTACAATACTCAGACATATTTAGTTACCAAAGCTTAACATTTGGAGAATTTCACATGAATCTGGCTTTCTGACTTCTCTTGAAAACTTAAGGGAATCTGGCTATGCTGGGCCCACCTTTGCACATAGCTGTGGTCTGCTGGAGCAGAGAGATGGGTGCTCCCTTTAGATGGGGCACATGGGCACCACTTGGTTGTGATGCTGACCAGCCTGAGCCTCTTATTTATGTTATTACCCACCAAGCACCCAAGCTGGTGAGCCAGGCTCAGAGGTAGGGAACGGCATCCCTGAGGAAATGACTTTGAAACTGAGACTAGAACAGTAAGTAGGATTCATCCTAGTAAAGAATGGTGGGGGGCTGGCCGGGCACGGTGGCTCAGGCCTGTAACGCCAGCACTGGGAGGTCCAGGTGGTGGATTGCTTGAGCTCAGGGGTTTGAGACCAGCCCTCAGGAAGAGTGAGACCCTGTCTCTACTAAAAATAGAAAAACTATAGCCAGGCATTGTGGCAAGCGCCTGTAGTCCCAGTTATTAGGGAAGCAAAGGCAAGAAAATTGCTTGGGCCCGAGAGTTGGAAGTTGCCGTGAGCTATGATGCCACACTCTCTACCAAGGGTGACAAAGTGAGACTCTGTTTTGATTTTTTTAAAAAAAGAAAAACTAGTGGGGTGTTGTAGTAGGTGCCTATAGTCCCAGCTACTCAGGAGGCTGGAGCAGGAGAATTGCTTGACCCTAAGAGTTTGAGGTTGCAGTAAGCTACGATGATGCCATAGCACTCTACCCAGGGCAACAGAGTGAGAAAGGTATTTTTATTTTTACTTAATCTTGGCTCTGCGCCTATGGCTCAACGGGCTAAGGCGCCAGCCTCGTACACCTGAGCTGGCGGGTTCGAATCCAGGCCAGGCCCGCCAAACAATAATGACGGCTGCAACCAAAAAATGGCCGGGTGTTGTGGGCGCCTGTAGTCCCAGCTACTTAGGAGGAGGAGGCAAGAGACTCGCTTGAGCCCAGGAACTGGAGGTTGCTGTGAACTGTGATGCCACAGCACTCTGTCCAGGGTGACAGCTTAAGGCTCTGTCTCAAAAAATAAATAAATAAATAAATATTTTTACTTAATCTTATTTAAAAATTTTTTTTTATTTTAGAGACAAGATTCTTGCTCTGTCACCCACACTGCAATGTGGTGACCTGATCACAACTCACTGTAACCTCGAACTCATGGAGTCATGGAACCCTCCTGCCTCAGCTTACAGGCATCTGCCACCATACCAGCTAATTTCTCATACAGATTGGGTCTTAACTGTGTTACTCAGGATAGTCTCAAACTCCTGGACTCAAGTGAACCTTCCAAAGTGCTGGGGTTATAGGTATGAGCCATTGTGCCTGGCCTTCATTTTTTAATAAAATAAATAAAATTAATGAAAAGAAAAAGGGCCATGGGAGCCACATAGCAATAGATAGTTCAGCCAAGTGGCTAAAAATCAAGGGTTAAAGGTCATCTGCTTGGGCAGCGCCTGTGGCTCATCGAGTAGGGCGCCAGCCCCATATCCAAAGGTGGTGGGTTCAAACCTGGCCTCAGCCGAACAGCAAAACAGAAAAATAGCCAGGGGTTGTGGCGGGCGCCTGTAGTCCCAGCTACTCGGGAGGCTGTGGCAAGAGAATCGCCTAAGCCCAGGAGTTGGAGGTTGCTGTGAGCTGTGTGATGCCAGGGCACTCTACCAAAGGCGATAAAGTGAGACTCTTTCTCTCCAAAAAAAAGTCATCTGCTTTATGACCGTGGGCAAATAACAGTACTCGTAGATTTCTCATCTGTAAAGTAAGCAAATTAGTTATACCTACCTCATAAGTTGAGATATCAGTGAAATTGAGCATATAAAGGGCTCAACTGTCTTGATGCTTGTAGCTTAAGCAGCTAAGGCGCCAGCCATATACACCAGACTGGTGGGTTCGAATCTGGCCTGGGCCTGCCAAACAGTGACAACAACTACAGCCAAAAAATAGGCAGGCATTGTGGCGGGCACCTGTAGTCCCAGATACTTGGGAGGCTGAGGCAAGAGAATCACTCGAACCCAGGAGTTGGAGGTTGCTGTGAGCTGTGACGCCACAGCACTTTACTCAGGGCAATAGCTTGAGGCTCTGTCTCAAAAATAAGTAAGTAAATAAATAAATAAATAAATAAATAAATAAAGGAATAAAGGGCTCACCTATGCCTGGTGTACAAATCTGCCCCCAAGAATATCAGCTTTGATGAGGGGGTCATGTGGCTGCATAAAACAGCAGAGGTGTTTTTGAATTGGTTTTGTGTTGGATGTCAGAAGCTGCTGTCTATGCCCTGTGTCCTTTCTGGAACTTTGCAAATATCAGGAATGGTTCTCTCCATGTGTGACTTCTTTGATTTGCTACCAAAGCAATAGAGACAGAAGTTTCAGGATACTAAGAGACAGGGTAGCTCTCTTTTCCTCATCTAAAATGATCCAAAGCAGCTAGAGTAGGTCATCAAAGACTGAGCTGCTAGATTTGACTAAAAGATCCAGGAATTGCCGTAAGGCGGGAGTTTATTCTCTCTTAGTTATTGCTCCAGCTGGTCAGGGCCAGCAGGGACGGCTTCGGGCCTCCACCTTGTGTCTCTCCTGTTCTCGTCTATTGATGCAGGTAAGTTCTGTCCTTCTGCATAGTCAGACTGAGTCCCTCATGTTCATGTTCATGTTTGCAAGAAAGGAGAAAATGTGAGCGTGAAAGGCAGGCAGTTTTATTTTTAAGAACATGAGGTCGAGTTCTGTTGCTTTCTATCCTGTCGGCCAAAACTGAGTCATACATCGATGCCCCACTACAGAGGAAGCTGAGGGTTGTAGTCGCAACTAAGTGGCCATATGCCCATCAAAACCCTGTCCCACAGTGGGGGTCTAATTACTCAAAGGAAGAGGGGGAAATGGATCATGAACCACAGTTGGCAGTCCTTGCCAAGGCGATGTTCACTGAGTCACTACCTATACTCTTTTCAGGTCTCTGTGGAAGGTTACCCCTCCCGATAGAACAACTTGGGACTCTGAGGGCTGGTGTGGCCTAATTAGTCATGGGCATGGACACATAGGACTTTTCTACCTAACCACAGCCAAACCCTTTGGGCACAAGAACGACTGCTTCAAAGGGAAAAAGAGTAATAGACTAGATAAATGAAAACAGTCACAATTCTTTTTTTTTTTTTTGTAGCGACAGAATCTCACTTTATCGCCCTTGGTAGAGTCCCATGGCGTCACACAGCTCACAGCAACCTCCAACTCTTGGATTTAGGCAATTCTCTTGCCTCGGCCTCCTGAGTAGCTGGGACTACAGGTGCCCGCCACAACACCCAGCTATTGTTTTGTTGCAGTTTGGCCAGGGCTAGGTTTAACTGCCACCCTTGGTATATAAGGCCGGCGCCCTACCTACTGAGCCACTGGCACCGCCCACAATTTTTTTTTTTTAATTGAACTAACTTGCCTTTCAAACAAATTTTACTTTTTTATTATGGAAAATTTCAAACATATGCTGAAGTAGAAGAGATTGTAGGCTCAGCACCTGTGGCTCAACGGGCTAAGGCGCCAGCCACATACACCTGAGCTGGTGGGTTCATATCCAGCCCGGGCCCACCAAACAACAATGACGGCTGCAACCAAAAAATGGCCGGGTGTTGTGGCGGACACCTGTAGTCCCAGCTACTTGGGAGATAGAGGCAGGAGACCCGCTTGAGCCCAGGAATTGGTGGTTGCTGTGAGCTGTGATGCCACGGCATTCTCTCCAGGGTGACAGCTTGAGGCTCTGTCTCAAAAAAAAGAAAAAAAGAGATTGTATATGAACCCCTATCTCCATTATTGGCTTCAGTAACATCAATTTATAGCTAATTTTATTTCTGTTTCCCCCGTACAAATCTTAGACATCATATCATTTTATCTGTGAACATTTCAGTATTTGTTTATAAAAGAAACAGACTCCAAAAACTATTCTTTTTCATTACACATAAAAAATTAATAGTTGGGCGCTGTAGTTAATCCTAACACTCTTGGAGGGCAGAACAGGTAGATAGATCGCCTGAGCTCATGAGTTCAAGACCAGCCTTGGTAAGAGCAAGATCCCGTCTCTACTAAAAATTAGAAAAAAAAAACTAGCTGGGCACTGTGGCAGACACCTGTAATCCTGGCTACTTGGGAGGCTGAGGGAGGAGGATTGCTTGAACCCAGGAGACTGAGGTTGCTGTGAGCTATGATACTACATCACTCTATCCAGGGCAACAGAGTGAGACTCTATCTCAAAGTAAAAGAAAAATTAACAGTGATTTCTATTGCCACCTGTTAAGTGGGTTGTGAAATCAATTTCTGTGTCTCAATAATTTTAAAGAATACATGTCTTAGTCTATTTGAGATGCTATAAGAAAATAGTTAGCTGGGCATTGTGGTTCACCTCTATAGTCCCACCTACCCAGAACGTTGAGGCAGGAGGATCACTTGGGGCCAGGAGTTTGAGGCTGCAGAGGCTTATACACAACAGAAATTTGTTTCTCATAGTTCCAGAGGCTGCAAAATCCAGGATCACGGTGCAGCCAGGGCTGGGTGCAGTGGGTCACATCAGTAATTCTAGCCCTCTGACAGGCCAAGCCAGGTGGATTGCTTGAAGTCAGGCCTTCAAGACCACCCTGAGCAAAGCAAGACCCCATTTCTACTAAAAAAGAAAGATTAGCTAGGCATAATGGCACATGCCTGTAGTCCCAGCTACTCAGGATTCTGAGGAAGGATGGCTTGAGCCCAGAAGTTTGAGGTTGCTGAGAGCTAGGCTGAGGCCTTAGCATTCTAGCCCAGGTGACAAAGCAAGACTCTGTCTCACCAAAAAAAAAAGATGCTGCCGAGTTCAGTGTCTGATGAGGACCTTTGAGGTCACAGGTGGCAACTTCTTGCTTGGGCCTCTTCTATAGTAACATTGATCCCATTTATTAGACCTGAACGATAGCAGTAGAATAGGAAAAATTAAAAAGTATCAAGGGAGATTTTTGAGTAAAGACAAGTACTGTTTTGTGAAGCATTGTTTTAGACATCATATTTCTCCTACTTCCCAAATTCTCACTCTCCAAATCAGGAACTGAAACGGTTTGGTGACATTTTCAGGTCAGTCCTTTGCAATCTAAACTCTTACTTCTTGCTATCTACACCCCAGAATGTGACCAATTTGGATTGCAAGGAACATTTGTGGCTGTGGATGTATGTGTAAATGTGTGAATGTGTAGAGTAGTTTTCAACATAAAAATTATTTCTCTCTTGGAGCGGTGGTCAGAGACGTGTGAAAGCCAGTACTCTGGTGGGCACATTAAATCACATCCTCCTAGCCAGAGAGCGACTTCTCACAAGAAATGTGAGCCGTGACCTCTTCTCTTTCCATAATGCAGTTTGGGAAAAGAACAGGCAGATCTTGCTATAATTTGCTGAATAGCCATGGCTTGTTAAGTTCATGTTGCTTTTACTCCCAAGAAGAGGAGGGAGTTGCTAAGGGCATGTCAAGGGCAGGCTCATTCTCTTCAGCAGGGCCTCGTACCTATGGTGATACGTCATCACGAGAAAACTGCACACAGGTGAAGCAGGGAGTGATTGGCGGTGAGGCCCAGTCACCTGTGGTTGGCTGGCTCCACGCTGGGGGAAGGGTTTGGGCCTCCAGAAATGACATCCTGAAGTAAAGAAATGTGGAACCAGCGCCTGATCTGGAAAGGATCCCGGTATTGCTGGTCTGTTGATTGTCCTGCTTGTTTTATATTTTCTAGAGTTATTGTATCCATTAGAATATGATTGAGTGGCTTAAAATAATAAAGCTTTGTTTTTATTTATTTATTTATTTTTTTGAGACAAGAGTTTGACTGTGTCCCCCTGGGTAGAGTGCCATGGCATCATAGCTAACAACAACCTCAAACTCCTGAGCTCAAGCGATTATCCACCCACCTCAGCCTCCCACCTGGCCTGGCTAACAAAGGTTTATTTTTTGCTCAATGCCATATATCCATCCTGGGTTCAGCTGGGGACTCCGCTCCACAATGTTCTGACACTGGGACCCCATCTGTCCAAATAGCCACTGTTGTCCAGAATATTACTGCTCTTTGTGGCAGTAATAGGGAAAAGGCCTGTGGAAGGTCACATTGGCAATTAAATGCCCCAACCCAGAGGACACGACAATTCCACTGATAACTTGTTGCCCAAAACAAGTCTCAAAGCACCCCACTCCCCAACCACAAGGGAGCTAAGAAATGCAGTCCCACCTGCTGTGGGAAGGAGGGAGACCAATGTTTAGAGCAGTTTTCAACCTTTTTTTCCTCACGGCACATTTCTGCAGCACATTTAAATTATGTTGATCAGAAAAAAAAGTAAAGTGGCGGCGCCTGTGGCTCAAGGAGTAGGGCATCGGCCCCATATACTGGAGGTGGCGGGTTCAAACCTGGCCCCAACCAAAAACTGTAAAAAAAAAAAAAAAAAAATTGGCTTGGCGCCTGTGGCTCAAGCAGCTAAGGCGCCAGCCACATACGCCTGAGCTGGCGGGTTCGAATCCAGCCCAGGCCCGCCAAACAATGACGGCTGCAACCAAAAAATGGCTGGGCGTTATGGCAGGCGCCTGTAGTCCCAGCTACTCAGGAGGCAGAGGCAGGAGACTCGCTTGAGCCCAGGAATTGGAGGTAGCTGTGAGCTGTGATGTCACGGCACTCTATCCAGGGTGACAGCTTGAGGCTCTGTCTCAAAAAAAAAAGAGTAAAGCAAGGAATATACTTGCTGTGCTTTGAACATCTTTCAAAAACAATTTAATTAATGATCTTTAAAAATGTTTGTGGCACACCTAAGATCCTCTCACAGCACACAGGTTGAAAAATCACGGTCTAGACAGAGAATGAGGCTCCTGACTACCCAGGTCTCTGCACGGTAACAAGCCGCAGAGTTGTGGATCCAATTGTCCTCTCCAGAAACTGGGAAGCTGGGCTGAGGCCTGGTGGACGTTCACCCCTCTGGAACCCCGGCCTGACCTGGAAGGGCTGCTAGGATTCAGCAGGTCTTTGGCCTAAAGGAGGGAATCTGATCCAGGGTCTTCAGAGGAGCTGACCCAGCAGCTTCTGTTGGGTCACCCTGCCTCTTGCTTGCAGGTGATGACCAACGGTTGGGAGACAGTGGACATGACCCTGCGGCGGAACGGGCTTGGGCAGCTGGGCTTCCACGTGAAGTATGACGGAACGGTGGCCGAGGTGGAGGACTATGGGTTCGCCTGGCAGGCTGGCCTCCGGCAGGGCAGCCGGCTGGTGGAGATCTGCAAGGTGGCCGTGGTCACATTGACCCATGACCAGATGATTGACCTGCTGCGTACCTCTGTCACTGTGAAGGTGGTCATCATCCCGCCTTTCGACGATGGCACACCCCGGAGGTAAGGGTGTCCACCCTGAGGGGCAGAGCCCGGTGGGGTGGTAGTTCTTTGAATCCTGCGGGAGGGCTCCCTGGCACTGTCATTTGAATCCTCAGTGAGGGGGAGAGACAAGCCCTTTCTCAGCAGGAATAGTGACAATGGTGACATCAGTGGCAGAGAACATCTCTATCACTGAGTCCACTTTCTGGTTTCAGTTCTTCACATGTGTATGATCCCAGACAGTCTCCACAGGTACCTCCTTTCTTCTGTTTTCTGCACGAAGCACATAGTGTGACAAGTAACTTGCCCGCATGCACACTGCACTGCGTCCATTTGCTCAGCGTGTGTTTACTGGCCCCTAATGTGTGTAAGCTCCAGTCAGCACTGGGGATACTGCAGGGGGCAAAGCAACAGTGCCTGCTCACTTGGCATTTGCCTTCTACCCGGAAAGACAGGCAGTAAAGGAAGAGATGTGTAACACAGGGTCAGGAAGGAGAAGTTCTGAGAAGGAAATTAAAGCAGGGTGAGCTGAGAGTGGCCTACAAGGTGGGCAGGGAGGGCTCCCTGGTGGAGGCAGCCATGTGATTTTCTGGGCCAGACAGGCTCCAGATGGGAGGTGGCCAGGGCCCATGGCCCGCACGTTTCTGGAGCACAGGGAGACTTGTATGCTGGAGCAGAGAGAGCAGGGTAAGAGCTGGGAGCAGAGACAAGTGATGGGCCAGGAGAGTAGCTTGGGTTTTACTCTTAAGTAGAAGCCAGTGAGACCCATGTTTCTTTTGTTTCATTTTTTAAAGGAATATCACAAATACACTGAAAGTGTACAGAGCCTCCATTTGAACATTTGTAAAGATGTGGCCAGCTTTTTTGTTTTTTGATCTCATAATTTCTATATCCTCTTCCCTTGGCCAGAGGGGAGATAATCTCAGACTTTGGAATAGATCTCTACACAGTAAGGATCTTTTTTACTTCTTACACCTAACACATATAACAGTAATTCCTTAATATCAACCCTTTCTTCTTTTTTTTTTTTTTTTTTTATATCAACCCTTTCTTAAAAGAAGTTGCATTTGGCTCATGTCTCTCTTAGGGCCCTGTGGATCTCTAAGCTTCCCTTCTACCTTTTTTGTTTTTGAGACAGAGTCTCAGTCTGTCACCCTGGGTAGAGTACCATAGCATCATAGCTTACAGCAACCTTAAACTCTTGGGCTCAGGTGATCCTCTTACCTCAGCCTCCGAGTACCTGGGGCTATAGGCACTTGCCACCTCACCCAGCTAATTTTTCTATTTTTAGTGGAGATGGGGTCTTGTTCTTGCTCAGGCTGGTCTTGAACTCCCGAGTTCAGGCAATCCACCCACCTTAGCCTTCCAGACTGTTAGGCTTACAGGCATGAGCCAATGCGTCTGGGCTCCTTTACAAGTCTTACCTCTAATTCCACAATCACCTTTGTGGAAAGGATCTGTTGCCCTTATTTTATGAATGGAGAAACTGAGGCACAGGGAGTGAGACCATTTGCTTAGGGTTACAGGTAACATGGGGAAGAGCTGGGATTCAAACCAGGGCACCCTCCTGAGGTATCCTCACTGTACAGCCTGCCTTCCCCACGACGCTCCACTGCCTGCCCTCTGTCATCTGAAATAATTGTCTCAAAAAAAAAAAAAAAAGATATGTAGAACACGTGGGACTCTACTTGGCCCTCAGGACTCTAGTGACACTAGCTCTGAGCTGCTGAGTGTGAGGAAGATAAAGGGCACTTACACTCATACTGGGCAAGGGTGGTCAGGGAAGGCCCACAGCTGAGAACAAAGGCCTTCAACTTGCTAACAGACCAGAAAGTGGGGTGTGAGATGAAGCAGTTAGAGCCAGGAGGAGGACAGGAGGTGTGGTGATGGTGAGTGCCATAGTCACATACTACCTCACTGGACTCGCATGTTCTCTGATTTAAAGATGAGAAAAACAAGGTCCACAGTGGCCAAGTTGCTTACGAAGAGTTGCACAGCTGGTAAGGGGCAAAGCAAAACTCAAGTCCAGGATGGCCCATCTCCATTATACTCGGTTGCCTCTAAAAGCCATCATGAGCTATGGGCACGCAAATGTGAGTGCTCCATCCATACCTTCCTGAGTGCCATGCACACTCTGAACAGGATGGGGCTCAGTTCTGGGAAGACCCAAACCCTTGGCCATCCCTAGCTATACTCCTAGTCCATCAACCTTAGGATTCCAGCCAAGCCCAGGTGCCCAGCATTCTTCCTGTGTCGCCTTCTGTCTCTACACAGAGCCACGTCCCAGCTGCACTCACTCAGATCTCTGCAGGGGTTACCAACCCAGGTAACCCCTCAGGTGAGAGCCTTGGCAGTTGTGCTTCTCAGGCAGGGAAAGGGTTGATATTTAGGGAAAGAAGCCTCTCCTTTGCTTTCCACATGCTGTCAGGCTCACAGCGGTGTATACAAGAAGTCGGCTCACCTATTAGATGATGCTCCAAAAGTCAGGGAGTGGGAGAGAGACCAGAAAGGGATCTCATATGCGCAGGTAGAGACAAACTGAAGCAAAAACTGTAGTCTGCAGTTTTCTGGCTTTGAAGAGACAAGACCAAGGAGGCTGCAACCAGACAGACGAGTTCTGCTCTCTGCCCCATTTAAAAGGAAGACATACCATCCTGCCCTCTTTACAAGGCAGCTGCTGAAACAAGATCTCCTGTTTGCAGGAGCAGGTGTGGTTTGAGACTTTGGTAGTTTGTGTTGTTCTTCAGATGCAGAGGTGTTTAGCTGCCCTCATTTGCAGAGCTGATAACCCCAGCTCTGGAGTCTCTCCAGCCCTGGCTCCTGGCTCCAATGTCTGTCTCAATGAGCCCTAAGGGGAGGACCTGGGGAAAAAGCAAAGGGTGCCCTTGCTGCCACCAGCCAGGCTGCCAGCCAGCCATTTGTCCCAACTCCATTCTCTTCAGACACTAAGGACAGTGCAAGGGGTCGTCCTCCCACCCCCAGGCCACAAGGCCAGAGTTCTCAGTGAGACCCCTGCCCTGGGCCAAAGCTAGGCTGGACCAAGCTTCTGGGAAAATGTCCTGAGCCTCTGATAAGATGTGTCACCAGGACCTTTGGCAGTCATGCAGCTCAGGAAGGATGCTGGCACTGTCTCTGTTGTGGCCTGATGGAGATGGCTATCCTGGAATGTCTTTTTCCCCATTACCTAGATCTAATGTCTCTGATCAGGGGAGGTTGGAAATTCCTCCCTAAAAAGGGACATCAAAACCCTATAAGTGAGTGAGCAGAGGAGATAAGAAAGGAGTGCCTGTGACCCCAGAAACGAGGCTGCCAGGACTCAAGGAAAGGAGACAGTGAGGGAAAGTGGTCATAGCTGGGTGAAGGGCAGACACCAACTACATGTGAACCAGGAGGCTGAGATGGAGTATCTATGAATACTTCTGGTGTAGGCAGAAGCCTAAAGGCAACCTAAAATCCATCCATAGGGAACCAGCTAAATCAACCCCAGATCCTTGGGTGATGTATTAATATCTAAAGACAATGAAGTGAATCTATTTTGCTAAGGGGGCATAATATGTTATGTTCATTGTGGGTGAGGCAATGCTGTACAGAGATATAGTGTGCTGTCTCTTTTTTTTTTTTTTTGAGACCGAGTCTTACTTTGTTGTCCTCAGTAGATTGCCATGGTGTCACAGCTCACAGCAACCTCCAACTCATGGACTTAAGCGATTCTCTTGCCTCAGCCTCCTGAGTAGCTGGGACTACAGGTGCCCGCCACAACGCCTGGCGATTTTTCTGTTTTGCAATTCGGCCGTGGCTGGGTTTGAACCCACCACCTTCGGTATATGGGGCCAGTGCCCTACTTGATAAGCCACAGGCGCCGCCCTTTTTTTTTTTTTTTTTTGAGACAGAGTCTCACTTTGTCACCCTGGGTAGAGTGCCATGGCACCATAGCTCACAGTAACCTCAAACTCTTGGGCTCAAGCGATTATCTTGCCTCATCCTCCCAAGTAGCTGGTACTACAGGCACCTACAACAACACCCGGCTTTTTTTTTTTTTTGCAGTTTTTGGCGGGGCCAGGTTTGAACCCACCACCTCGATATATGGGGCCAGCGCCTTACTGCTTTGAGCCACAGGTGCCGCCCATGTCCAGCTATTTTTTAGAGACACTCTTGCTCAGGCTGGTCTCAAACCAGTGAGCTCAGGCAATCCACCCAACTTGCCTTGGCTGTAATCAGAGTGCTGGGATTACAGGTGTGAGCCACCTCTCCCGGCCTTAAGTAATTATTTTTATTGATTGATTGATTGATTGATTGATTAACACAGAGTCATTCTGTCACCCTTGGTAGAGTGCCAAGGCATCTTAGCTCACATCAACCTCAAACTCTTGGGCTCAAGCAATCCTCTTGCCTCACCCTCCCAAGTAGCTGGGACTAGGCACCTGCCACAACACCCAGCTATAATTTTTATTATTATTATTTTTTAGATAGAATCTCACTCTTTTGCCCTGGGTTGAGTGCCATGGTGGTGTTGTAGCTCACAGCAACATCCAACTCTTAGGCTCAAGTGATCCTCTTGCCTCAGCCTCCAGAGTAGCTGAGACTACTGGCACCCGCCACAATGCCCAGCTAGTTTTTCTATTTTTAGTAGAGATGGGGCCTTGCTTTTGCTCAGGCTGGTTTCGAACTCCTGAGCTCAAGCTATCTTCGCAGAGTGCTGGGGTTACAGATGTGCCTGGCCTATTTTAAGTAATAATTGCTTGTCTGCATAGGATGTTTCCAAAAGAATGCACAATAAAGTAGGAGCAATGGCTGCTTCTGGTGGGTGAAATAGGGATGAAGATAGGGATGCCCTTTTATGCCACTTTGATCTTTAAAAACCATTCAGAAATTAAATCAGTGAAGTGGGGCTTCTCTAATGTTATAGTTGAACATCAGTGTCAGCACAGGCTGCTCAGTAAAGTGCAGATTCCTGGGCCCTGCCTCAAGGGGGGCGGGGCTTCTGATATCCATGAGCTGAGGTGGGGCCAGGGAATCTGCATTTTCTCCTGAACACTCAGGGTATCTAGATGCTGGGAATTTTCAGATCACCAGGGAAGACTGGAGAGTAGGAGCTGGGGAGGAATTTTTTCCCAGAGCCCCAAGTGGATGTGGGTGGATTTCAGAAAGTGGAAGGGAGGCTTCAGCTTCTGAGTTTGTATGAAGAGTGGGTAGACAGTCCATAGAATCAGCTGGAGAAAGCAACAGCAACAGCTTCAGTTTGTTAAGCATTTGGCATGTACCAGACTCTCTGCCAGTGGTCATAGGATGCATACAACCACTCCAGTCTTACAGATTAGGAAACTGAGGCTATGAGAAGGAAATCCCCCAACCAAAACCATGCAGGTGGTAATAGCTAAGTTCTGACCCAGCCATCTGGCCCAGGAACCTTGGCTGTCTACCTCTCAGTACTGCCTTCAAAGTGATTGAATACTATATTCCTCCTTTATTTTTCTTTCTTTTTTCTTTTCTTTAAGAGACAAGGCCACTGTGAATGGTTGTTAAAATTGTGGGCTTTGGAGTTAGCTCAGATTCTAACTCTTAGAATACTATTTTCCTCCTTTATTTTTCTTTCTTTTTTCTTTTCTTTAAGAGACAGGATCTATTTATCCTTGAACTCCTGAGCTCAAGTGGTCTTTCTGCCTCAGCCCTCTGAGTAACTGGGACTACAGGCATGTACCACCGTGCCCAGCTGTGTTTCCCTATTTGAAGTCATATCCACCGGCTCCTAGCCCAAGATGAAGCTGTCAGTAACTAGAGAAAAGGTCAGAGGCTCAGGATATCTACCTGTGGGCTCCCAAACCACTGCACAGTGGGCCACTGTGAATGGTTGGTAAAATTGTGGGCTTTGGAGTTAGCTCACTGTTTATATCCAGATTCTAACTCTTACTAGCTGTGTGACCTTGGGCAAGTTACTTCTTGTCTCAAATTAACTTATCTCTACAGTGTGATGAACTGATCAGGACTCTGGGTACCAGCAACAGAACAAACTCAAACATAGTGAAGCAAAAGTCTTCTCTGACTCACGTACCCCCGACAAGCTAGGAGAAAGGGAAGATTCAGGCATGGCTGTATCCAGGGACTCAGACATCTTCATCATGAGTCTCTATCACAGGTCCCCTTTTCTGTGTTGCTGTCATTCTCAGGTGGTCTCCCACCTCCTGGGAATAAAGATGACTCCCACACACAGCTCTGGACTTGGGTCCCACCCTAGCTCAGCAGCGTCAGTAGAAATAGATTTTTTTCACCTAATAGTTCCAGCAACAGTTCTGTGCTGGCTCTGAGTAACCCTGCTTAGGACACATGCAGTCCTGTGCTCAAGTCATTGTATCCTGGGGGGAAAACGTTTCTGATTGGTCAGGCCTAGGTCACATGCTCACACCTGGAGCCAAGAAGTGGGATGGAATGAGCCCCACCCTGAGCACACAGACCTGTTAGGAGAACGGGTGAAGAAGTCAGCCAGGCAGGAACAGCAGCTGCGTGCTGCTTGGGGGTGATGATGCACCTTCCTCCTCCTCTGCCCAGGCCTGGCATACTTATAGGCTCTGTTGGACGCTCATATTGTTGTTGTCCCTTACCTAATGCCTGGTGAGACATCAGAACCTACCAGTCCCAGGAGACGGCCGGAAAGAACTGCTAAATATCAGGCCCAACCATAATGCTGCTGAGGGACGCAGTTTGTTGGGCCCAGGCACCACAGCATGTCCTTGGTCTACCATTTGATGAGTCCTTACCAGCCATGTCCTGGGCCCACAGCCTTTGTCTTTAGTCTGTTTTGTGCTGCTGTAATAGGATACCTGAAACTACATAATTTATGGTCTCCGGCCACTCCCTGGCCGGATTTCCCACAGTTCTGGAGGCTGGAAGTCCAAGGCCAAGGTATTGGCAGGCTAGAACTCAATCTCTCTTGCAAGATGGTACCCTTGAATGCTGCGCCCTTTGGAGAAGAGGGACACCATATCCTAACCTGCGGAGAGTTCTCATACTCCCACAAGCCCTTTTTATAACAGCATTCATCCATTCGTGAGGACTTTACGCTCAATACCTCCCATTAGGCCCCACCACCCAACAGTTGCATTGGGCATTAAGTTTCCAGCCCCTGACTTTTGGGGGACATAGCAGACTCTAGGCACCAAGTCCTCCAGATATTTTACTGGGTGGCCATGAAATTTCCCTGGGCTCCAGGTAACTCAGGAGAGCCTAGGGGATTGGCTCAATGGGGTCATGAGAGCTTCCAGGCTGAGGGCTCCCCAAAGCTCATGTCTCACAGCTGCTGGGAGGTAGATGTCGTGAGCACAGCCCCTCCTCAGGCTCAGAGCCCCCTCCCATGCAGGGCTGCCGCAGTGGTGGAGAATACCAGCCCTGCCAGCGGGTCTCCCTGCCTCAGGCCAGGAACGCTGCAGTATCTGTGCCAACCTGGTCTGGGGGGAGTCACAGGCTGTTCTGCATCTATTTCAAGGTTCTGGATTTCATGGCTTTTTTTTTTTAACCACCCTGTAAAGTAGGTCACCTGCTCCTCTTCCAGCTGCCTTTGAGATTCTTTGGAACAAGGCAGATACTGTCCTTTGATTCTGAGAGCATCCGTCTTTCTGCCCCCAAGTACAGCTAAACGGGGCCAAGCTGGTCCACAGAGGGCACTGGCAGACTTGATTCCTGGTTCAGGTGGAAGGGGGAGGAAGGGAAACAGGAGAGTGGGAGGACGGGAGAGGAGGTGACGTAAGAAAGGCCTGGCAATCAGAGCCCCTGTGTTAGGCCCTGTCCTGGTTGAGGACTCTGAGCTGGTAAGTTTCCGACCAATTTAAAGGCTATACACTTGATCTTTGAAATAGGCCATTGTGGTTTGGATTTGGCCAGGAAAACTCAGCTCTGGCAGCAGACACGTGTGCTGGTGGGCCGGGGCCTTTCTGAGTAACAAAGTTTTTCTTCCCAGGGGGTGGCCAGAGACCTATGACATGAATACCTCGGAGCCCAAGACCGAGCAGGACAGCCTCACACCTGGGGGCCGGCCCCCCTACCGCAGCAATGCTCCCTGGCAGTGGAGTGGGCCCGCATCCCATAACTCTCTACCAGCCTCTAAGTGGGCCACTCCAGCCACCCCTGGCCATGCCCAGTCCCTGAGCCGGCCCCCAAAGCAGGTCCCCATGGTCCCCTTCCGGGAGTCCCAACCACTACACAGCAAGAGGTAAGGACCCACTGAGGGCCATCCCCACCCCCTCCTTCCAAGACTCATGTTCTTGGTCCTTGTCTCTCCCCCCACCTTTTCCTCCAGTCTCTTTCTTGCCTGAGCCTCCTTGCCTCCGTGTTCCTTCCCGTCCTCCCTCCCCTTGAAGATTCAATGTGGGCCTCTTGCTCAGTGCTGGGGAGCTCAGTGAAACTCTGTTGTTTTTTTTAAAGGTGGAGGGACTGATGAGCACAAAACTTAGGACAGTGATTTTTTCTTGGGAGGGCAGGGAAGAAGGGAGGCCTCGGGTTGGTGTTATCAGCCCTGTGATAGTCATTGGGTTGGGTGAAAGCTGTAGGGAGTTTGTTTTATTATCATGACAAATAGAACTTACAGATATTCTTTTGAATATATTGTATATTAAAAGATAAAAAAAAGTCCCCAAAATGAATAAATCCAATTTTTAGAGCAAAAGCTGAGGGGCGGGGACAGCAGTGCAACCTAGAAAAGAGGACACAGTGTCCAGCTTCCTCCTGCCCTAAGCTCAGAACCTGTCTTTCCGTCCCTAGCAGTGGAGAGCTGACGAGAAGTGGCTGGGCCTGCAGGGAAGGCCTATCTGTCCGCACATTCTCTGAGGGCAGGGGTCCCCTCCCATTCGCCTGACTCCTTCTCCTGTCTGTCATTCTAGACCAGTCAGCTTCCCAGAAACCCCTTACACGGCATCACCAGCAGGGGCCGACAGAGTCCCTCCCTACCGACAGCCTTCTGGGAGCTTCTCCACCCCCGGCTCGGCCACCTACGCGAGATACAAGCCATCCCCAGAAAGGTCAGAATCTCTTCATTTCTTTTCAAATTAAGGAACCTGATGAAAGCTGTGGATCCTTCTTCCCCAGGATATGCAGCCCCCATACAATTTTGTTTGCCATTTTATGGGCTTTCTCGACCTCTGAAGGTCATCAGAGGACCCTCCCCCGGGGGATTGACTATGTCTCATATTAAATTTAAGGCTGCTCTGTTTGTAGTTTCTAAGCTTGGGTTAGGAACTGGGTTTCCATGCTCATGTAGGAGGTGCACCGCACTCACACCATGTCAGGACATCAGCACAGTGTCCCCATGTCATGGTAAAACAAAAAAGGCCAAAGTGGGCTGGGGGGGGTGGTCACCGCTGGCTTTTCTTCAGCAGCAAGACTGCCATCTAGCATGGCCACTCATTTGACTCTGTGCCCCCCACCCCTGGGAACAGACCATTAGCATTGTCCACTTTTATGATCTTCAGGCTTTAGTCCTGTCCCTGTGTAGCCATCCCCAACCTGGCAGCCTGAGAGATCTCCCCAGATACTCCATGGCTCCCCAGTGCCCTCAGGATAAGCCCAGCCCTGTAACTTGGCATTGAAGGTCCTGCAGGACCTGGTTCCAGCTAAGCTTGCTCCCTGCTGCCTTCAACCCAGTACCTGTGTCCTTCCTCTCCTGTATCAGGGGCAGCCATTCCCCCATCCTCAGGCCCTGGGCCTCATCCTGGATGCCTCCTTCCCTGTTTGCCCTTTGTCCATCTACTCAGTCTCTTGCACAGTTCTGTCACCTGCTCCCTCCTCCTTCCCTGCTGCCTTGCCCTGGCCAGCCCAGAGGGCTTTATCATACCTCTTCTAATCCATCCTCCACTTGGCAAGCAGAAGGTTCTTTCTGTGTCTTGTCCCCTACTCCAAACCCTCCCACGACTCCTAGAACCCTCAGAACACAATCTCAGCCCCTCCCCTTAGCCTTGCAAGTCTTGTGTCGTGCCACATATCAGCCCCACCGGCACTGCCAGCTGCCCATAGGCTGCCTGTGTTTCAGAGTCTTGCTCATGTTCTTTCCATGGCCTGGTAATTCTTGGTGCTCTTCATGCCACATACCCACATCAGCCAACTCAAACTCTGGTGCTCCTCCTTTAGGAAGCCTTCCCTGAAGCTCTTAAACACAAGATGATATGCAGCCTCTCTGCCCTCAGTTCCCTGTGTGTTTCCTGACCATGGCCTTGAGCAGTATCAATTCTGTTAGCCCAGCTAAGAGTGTGTGTGCATGGCTGCATGCCCGTGTATACTTAGAATGATGAGAGAGCAAGCATGCTCGATGACAGCAAGGAGCTTTCCAGTTCCCCTTTGTGTCCCCATCACAGCACTGGATCTGACGTGGCATACCTTGGGCACATATTTGATAAAAGGATGAAGTGAGTGGGATTGTTTCAATAAAACCACCTGCCTTGCTGGGTGTCCTGGCAGGCACCTGTAATCCCAGCTACTTGGAAGGCTGAGGTAGGGAGGATTGCCTGAGCCCAAGAGTTTGAGGTTGCTATGAGCTATGACATCATGACATTCTACCAAGGGTGACAAAGTGAGGCCCTGTCTTAACATCAGGCTGTGTCCACTAAACCAGTGATTCTCGTTCTTCAGCAGAGGAGGACTTGGTTAAAATACAAATTACTGGACCTTACTACCAAGTTTCTGACTTGGCAGGTCTGGGGTACGTTGTGCTACGTGGGTGCCACTGGTACACGGACTGTGCTCTGAGAGGCATGACACCAGGTCACTATTAGATTCTAAGACTTCCTTGTTAAATTGAGGAAATCTACCTGCTATCTCATCTTCTAATGGCCACCATTCAGCTTTCATTCAGCAAAGGGTCCCAAAAGCTTTCTGTGTGCCAGGGCTAGGAGGAATATTTGAGACAGTCAGTTGCTAGGGAGTCCTGTTGTTAATGCTTGATGACTGGAGAGAGGATCCTAGAAACCACGCACACTGTGGTGAGCAGGGAAGGGAACACAACCCAGCCCTGAAGAGGCTGCCCGGCAGAGGTGACATTTAAGCAGAGCTTTGAGAGATGAATAGGAGTTTGCTACAGAGAGGAAGAAGGTTATTCCAGACAGAGCAGAAGCCACAGACACAAATAAGCAAGATGATGTGGAACACAGGAGGACCAGAGAGGAATCTGGTGTGAGCAGGATGTGGGGCAGCAAGGACTGAAGCTGGAAATGGCAGTTGGCCCAGAGTGATTGACCAGTAACAAAGGGGGTGGGGATGATGTTACTGAGAGTTGTTGGGAGCAGGGTTTTCCCTCTTTTTTATGTTTTTTGTCCCTCCCCCCTTTATTCTGTTTTAATTTTTTATTTTGAAAAATATGCATTCACAGGAAGTTGAGAATAAATGTATAGGAAGGTCCCGTGACCCCTTCATCCGGCTTCTCTGTTGTTAACACCTGTATACATGTAATACAGTAGCAGAGCGAGTAGGCTTTGGTGGGAGCCTTAGAGCCTATTTAGAACTCACCAGTCTCACACGCTCATTGGTGTGTGCATGTGTGGCTCTGTGCAGTTTCATCATGCATAGGCATGTGTGACTGCCACCAGGACTCCTCATGCCACCCCTTTATAGCCAGACCCATCCTCTACCCCTATTCCTAACTCCTGGCAACCATTAGTCTCTTTTATATCTCTTCCTTCCCTTCCTTTCCTCCCTCCCTCTTTCGCTCCTCTTCATCCCTCCTCCTGTCCCTTTTCCTTTCTCCCTCCTGCTGTCCCTCCCCCTCTCCCTTTTCCTTTCTCCTCCTCTTCCCATCCCACTCCTTTCTTCCACTCTCCCTTCCTCCCTCCTTCCCTCTGTTGTCTTGGCTAGAGTGCTGTGGCATCATGATAGCTTGCTACAACCGCCAACTCCTGGGCTCAAGTAACCCTCCTGCCTTAGCCTCCCGAGTAGCTGGGACTACAGGCATGCATCACAACACCTGGATAATTTTTCTATTTTTATAGATTTGGGGTCTTACTCTTGCTCCTGGCCACAAGCAATCTTTCTGTCTTAGGTGGTTCCTCCCAGAAAACTAGGATTACAAGGCATGAGCCACCACGCCTGGTGTGAATCTCTTTAATTATTGTTATTTTATGAATGTTCTGTATAAGGAATAAACACCACATAGCCTTTTATAATTGTCTTTTGCACTCACCATAATATCCTTGAGATTCATCCAAGTCATTGCGAGTCTCTGTAGTGAAGTCCTTGTTATGAGTTGTCTTTCATGGCAGCTGTACCATAGTTCAGCCACTTGCTGTTGAAGGACATTTGGGTAGATTCTGAGTTTTGGCCATTACGGATAATTCATGCTATGAACACGTACATTCAGGCGTACAAGTTTCTGCATGAAAATAAATTTTCATTTCTCTGGGATAAATGCCCAAGAGTACAATTGCTTACCGTATGGTAAGCCCATTTTTAGTTTGAAAAGGAACTGCCAAATTGTTTTCCAACGTGTCTGTACCATTTTACATTCCTACCAGCAATGTATGAATGATCCAGGTCTATAAATCCTCACCACCATTTGATGGTGTCACCATGTTTCGTGTTAACCATTCTGATAGGTATGCAGTGCTTTCTAATTGTGGCTTTAATTCCCATTTCTGCAGGAGCTAATGATGTCGAGCACTTTTTCATTGCTTATTTGCCAACTGTATATCCTCTTCATTGACATATCTGTGCATGTCTTTTGCCCATTTTGTAATTGGATTCAGTGTTTGAGAGTTCTTTGTATGTTCCCAATACAAGTCCTTTGTCAGATATGTGAATTGCAAATATTTCCTCCCGGTCTCTAGTTGTCTTTTCATCTTCTTTACAGGATCTTTCACAGAACAAAAGGTTTTAATTTCAATGAGGTTCAAATTAACATTTTTTTCCTTTTATGGATCATATTTTTGGTGTTGTCTAACAACCTAGTCCCAAGTCCTGAAGATTTTCTTACGTTTTTTCTTCTAGAAGTTTTACCATTTTACATTTAAGTCCGTGATCCATTTAAGTTAATTTTTTTTTTGTAGACACAGAGTCTCACTTTATCACCCTTGGTAGAGTGCTGTGGCATTACACAGCTCACAGCAACCTCCAACTCCTGGGCTTAGGCAATTCTCTTGCCTCAGCCTCCCGAGTAGCTGGGACTACAGGCACCCACCACAACGCCCGGCTATTTAAGTTAATATATATATATTTTTTTTTTTTGAGACAGAGCCTCAAGCTGTCACCCTGGATAGAGTGCCATGGCATCACAGCTCACAGCAACCTCCAATTCCTGGGCTCAAGCGAGTCTCTTGTCTCCGCCTCCCAAGTAGCTGGGACTACAGG
>CAUYON010033546.1:0-30033 GCA_963573935.1 Arctocebus calabarensis | reverse complement strand
CCGCATGTTTCCTAGCACCTTTAAAGCAGAGACCTTTGACCTGGCAGATGCACAGACAGTGCTGGCTTTATCTGAGTGTGCAGTGACACTGAAAACCAGTCATCTCAGACAGGGCCCAGAGTGTGTTCAGTATCTTCAACAAGAATACCTGCCCTCCTTGCAAGTAGCTCCAGAAATAATTCAGGAATTTTGTCAAGCGCTTCAGCAACCTGATGTGAAAGTTTTTAAAAATTACTTAAAGGTGTTCTTCCAGAGAGCGAAGCCCTGAGGACCAGGCCGCCCTGTGTGCACTTCCTGATCAGGAATTCCAGTTAATTATTTATAAAGAAGTGACTTTTGTGTGCCATTCTCACTGGGCTTTTTAACATTGTTTTGAACTTACTACAATATGTGTATTGGGATTTTTCTGTAAAATGGGTATAATTTTCCCTGAACACAGGTATGTGACAACAAGAGAAGTTGTGTGCATGCCAACTCAGATTCTCTAACACTGTTGAAAGACACAGCAGTTATCTTAGTACCTTAACTTTTTTATTTGAAACTTTAAGTCAAGTCCTTTTTTAAGACTATAGCCGTGGAAAACTGTACTTTTTTAAAAATTGCTGAATATAAAATGTTTGAAAAATATAATTTTCTTTTATGTGTGCAAACACATAAAGTATGAGGGGGGTATAACAATCAAAACTAATTTTTTGTAGATTGCCATTACATTTCTTTAAACTGTCTCAATGCCAATGTGTATTCTACAAAAGAAAATGGTTTCATAAATTAATTGATTTAAAAGTAGGTGCCAGTGTTATACATTTTTTTATAAAAAATAAAATAAATTTTATGTAGTGAAATATAAAAAAAAAAGAGATGGTCTTTGTTTTTGCTTCTGTTGATATGGTGAATTGCATTTATGGACTTGTGTATGTTAAACCAGCTTTGCATCCCTGGGATGAAACCTACTTGATCATAATGAATGTGTAACTGTAATAGATATTGGCTAGGATTTTATTGAGAATTTTTGCATCTATATTCATTAGTGTAATTGGTCTGAAATTCTCCTTTTTAGTTGAGTCTTTTCCTGGTTTTTGTATCAGGGTGATGCTTGCTTCATAGAACAGGTTGGGGGGAAATTCATTCCTTCTCAAATTTTTGGAATAATTTCTATGGTATGGATATAATTTCTTCTTTGAAAGTTTGATAGAATTCTGTTGTGAAGCCATCTGGACAAGGGCTTTTTCTTGTTGGGAGATTTTTTATTGTTTTGCCAATCTCAGTTCCTGAAATCAGTCTGTCCAAGTGATCTGTTTCTTCTTGACTAAGTCTAGGGAAAGGGTGTGATTTCGGGTATTGATGTATTTCCTCCACATTGCCAAATTTCTGGGCATAGAATTTCTTGTAGTACTCAGAGATGATTTTTTGCATCTCTGTGGAATTTGTTGTAATTTTCCCTTTATTGTTTCTTACTGAGGTTATTACAGATTTTACTTTTCTATTTCTAGTTAATCTGGCCAAAGGTTTGATTTTATTTTTATGTTTTTGAAAAACCAACTTTTTGTTTGTTAATTTTCTTTTATTTTCTTTCTTTCTTTCTTTTTTCTTTCTTTCTTTCTTTCTTTCTTTCTTTCTTTCTTTCTTTTCTTTCTTTCTTTCTTTCTTTTTTTTTTTTTTTGACAGAGTCTCACATGTCACCCTTGATAGAGTTTAGCTTGCAGCAACCTGAAACTCTTGGGTTAAAATGATTATCTTGCCTCAGCCTCCTGAGTACCTGGGACTACAGGTGCCTGCCTCAGCACTGGCTCTGAATGGTCTTGAAGCCATGAGATCAGGCAGTCCACCTGCCTCAATCTCCCAGAGTGCTAGGATTATAGGTGTGAGCCACTGTGTCAGGACTATTAATTTTATGAATGATTCTTTTGTTTTTAATTTCATTAATCTCAAATTTAATTTTGGTTATTTCTTTTCTTCTGTTGGATTTGGCATTAGATTACTCTTTTCTTTCTAATTCCTTAAGATGGTTTGTGAGTATATTAATGTGCTCTCTTTCTATTTTATTATTATTGTTGTTGTTGTTGTTGTTAGGGATTCATTGTGGGTACACATAAGCAGGTTACATCAATTGCTTTTGTTTGACAAGGACCCCATTATAATTGTATTCCTCCCCTAAAACCACACCCTTTATCCCTTTATCCCCTCCCTCCTGCATTTTCTCAGCTCTCCCCATCCCCTATCCCCACCGTGTTCTAGGATCTTAATTGTTCACATATTAGAATTAAGTACATTTTATTCTTGTGGAATTTCTCCATTCTTGTGATGTTTTATTCTTGTTTCTGTGGAATTTCTCCATTCTTGTGATGCTTTACTAAGAATGATGTACGATAACTTTCCCTCTTAGGACTGCTTTTGCTGTGTCCCACAGATTTTGGTAACCTATGTCTTCATTTTTGTTATGTTTGAGGAATTTAACAATTTCCTTTTTATCTCTTCCTTAACTCAAATATCACTCAACATAAAGTTGTTTAATTTCCAAGTCTTTGTGTGGGGATGAATTTTTTGTTAGAGTTGAGTTCCACCTTTATTGCCTTGTGATCTGAGAATATACAAGGTATAATTTCTATTCTGTTAATTTTACTAAAGTTTGATTTGTATCCTAGGATATGATCAAGTTTGGAGTATGTACCATGGGCTGATGAGAAAAATGTATATTCCTTAGCTTTGGGATGGTGTGTTCTATATGTATCTATTAATCCCATTTGTTCTAAGGTCATGTTTAAGTCCTTTGTTTAGTTTCTGTTTAGAAAACCTGTCTAGTTCTGTCAGAGGGGTATTAAAGTCCCCAGCTATTATATTGTTATGGGATATAATATTGCTCAGATCCATCAAGGTCTGTTTCATAAATCTGGGAGCATTTAAGTTGGGTGCATAAATACTTAAAATTGAAATGTCTTCTTGTTGTATTGTTTCTTTTCTGAGTATAAACTGTCCATCTTTCTCTTTCTTAACTTTAGTTGCTTTAAATCTGTTTGTATCTGAAAATAAGATTGCAACCCCTCCTTTTTCTGATTTCCATTTGCTTGAAATACTATTTTCCATTCCTGAACAGTGAGTCCTAATTTTTCCTTTTGTTCTCCTGGACACAGCACATGGATGGCTTGTACTTTTTAATCTAGTCAGCCAGTCTGTGCCTGTTCAGTGGTGAATTCAGTCCATTTATATTTATTGAGAGAATTGATAAATGTGGTAGAATTCTATTCATCTTATTTTGTGAAAGTCCATTGTGTAGTTTTATCCTTTGCATTGTGGAAGCTCAGTTTTGACCTTTAACTTCTGGATATTTACTTTGCTGGTGGTCCATTGTGGTTGGTGGTCAGTGTTGAGAATAGGTCTAAATAGTTCTTGTAGAGCTGCTCTTGTTGTGGCATATTTCCTCAGTGATTGTATATCTACAAAAGATTTGATTTCTCCATCAAATTTGAAGCTTAGTTCAGCACAATACAAAATTCTGGGCTGAAAGTTGTTTTGTTTATGAATGTTGAAGTTGGATGACCATGCTCTTGTGGCTTAGAAGTTTTCATTTGAAAAGCCTATTGTCATCCTAATGGTCCTGCCTCAGTTGGCACTTACTCCTGACTGCTTGCAGAATTTTTTCTTTCATCTTGAATTTGGATAGGTTCATTACAATGTGTCTTTGCGAGGCTCTGTTAGAGTTGAGATGACCTGATAGCTGTCTGAAAGGAATGTGTAGGGGTCTTTGGTAAAACTTGGATAATTTTCATTTATGATAGTCTCCAGCAGGGCTTCCCATTCCTTTGGAACAATCATCTTCCCCTCAGGGATCCCTATTATGCATATGTTTGAATACTTCATGGAGTCTTGTATTCTCTAAGTTCCTGTTCTGCTTTCTCTCTCTTCTTTTCTGCCTCTTTAACTACCTGGGTTAACTCAAATGTTTTATCCTCTAGCTTTGATGTTCTTTATTCTCCATAGTCTAACCTATTTTTGATACATTCTACTGCATCTTTACATTCCCTGACTGTATCCTTCATTCCCTTAAGCTCTGCCACATCCTTTCTATATTCTACATATTTCTTGTCTGACTTTTGGTTCTGTTTTTCCATTTTCTCCTCCATTCCTTTTATTGTCTTTATTATCCATATTTTAAATTCCCTTTCTGTCCCATTAATTCTTTATAGGTGGAGTTTTCTGAAGTAGGTGCTTCATGGTCCCTTGTGGGGAGTTCCACTGTTTTGGTTTTTCATATTGCCTGAATTTTTCTGTTTGTTCTTCGTCATGTGTTCTTTCTTATTGTTCATCTCCTGTCATCCTTTTTCCTTCTCTCTGCCTCCTTTGTTTTAAACAGTTCTTACTCTTGATGACAGTATGCTGAAATGTACCGGGACACCAGGTGGTACTGTGTTTTTTCAGGAGACAGCACAGCCTCTACGGTCCTTATTCCAAACTTAGTTGCCTTTGGTAATTGCCTGATTGTTTCCTCAGCATTCAGACTCTCCAAGTTGAGATCTTAAAGCTCATAAGAATCCTTCAGGGGAATGTCTCACAGTGACCCCTGACTCCAGTTCCTGTGGGGTATGGGAGTCCCTCAGCCTGTCCCAGGACTGGAGTTCTGATTCCAGGTGGCAGTATTAAGATGGCTGTGCTTTAGGCCCCTCCTAAAACCTTCTCACAACCTTCCCACAATGGCAGCCCCCTGGCTGCTGAGACCTTCTCAATATGGCTGCCTCACCAGCAATCAAACCTATGGCAAATCCATTCCAACTGGTATTTAAATCTGGTTTGTATACTGTTTGAGTCCACCTACTTTTCCAAGCTTTCCACTCAATATGCAGCTTCCCACAATAAATGAAAACTCCATAAAGGCATCCTTCCATTGCACACCTCTGGGGGGGGGGGGCAGCCAACCCCGGCCAGTCACAATCACTTGCCTAATTCATCAGATTTCCACCATTCCAGATCATATGCTCACTGTGTGCAAATCACTGTCCTCCCTGAGCAATGACTCTGGGTAAGGTCCCTGTGCCAGATATCACTGGGCTCTCTTTTCCCCCAGTCATTCTAGGAGAGCTCAGCTAAATAATCCTTCTGATCTGTCATCTTTCTCTGCCCCCCCTATATTTATTGATCTAAGACAAGACCAGGTCAGACCATCTGGTATCCATTTAAGGTTTTAAAAACAAGTCCTGTCTTAAAAATCAAAATAATTCCAGTCATACAAGAATGTGGGCATCAAATTCAAATGCTAAGAACTTCTGTTCTCAGGTTTAAGATGACTCTAGTTGTGGAACATCCCTGGACTTTGGCAAGAGGAAGTGAGTTTTCAACAAATCCGTGGATGAGCAGAGAGCACACAATGCTGAGAAGCAGGACTCATTTAGGCTGTGTGACCTTCCTCCAATAAATTGTTATTTAGAAGTTCCAGGGCTAGGATCTGACTTTCCCTAGCCCCTATTGTCTGTTCTCCTCAGCAGAGTGATTCTTTTAGAACCTTTTAGATCATAGTACTCCTCAGCCTACTCCTATCCATTGACTCCTTGTCTCACAAGGAAACACAAACGAGTAAAATCCTTGTTCCTAACATAACCTCATTTCTTTCCCTCTTTCCTGGCTCACTGTAGACATACTGACCTCACATGCTGACCACTCACCTCCACTGGACGCTGCAAGAAGCCCATAGCTGTGTGATTCTAGACGTGTGTTTGCTGTGATGTGACCTTAGCATGGTACTGATGCACTTAAGGCAGTGTGTGATGTCATGTGGGGAAGGGCACTGCACTACAGCTCTGTTATTTTGATCTTCTTATGTGTGAAGATCCATTTAGAAATGGCCTTACTTGCAGATAGGCACATGATGAGCACTTCACTCTGCAAATGTGCAGCCACTTCTCTTATTCCTTCCAGTCCATATCCTGGCTTCCAAGACCAGGATAAGCTCCAGTTTCTAGAGACATTTGTTCTATATGTCATTCATTTCTATCTCCCCATGGAGCTCAGCAAATCCATCCCTCAGAATCGGTCAATACCTTCTACAACTTTTATTGCTTTATTTACTGCCCTTGTTACTAATTGTTTTGCCAGTAAGAATATATTCAAAAACCATTGATATTTCAGTAAGCTTCTAATGGTAATATGCCTCGTTTAGCAGCAGAGAATTTAAAATTAGTGCTGTGTTAATGAGTCTGTTGATTGCCTACTGCAGTATATACAAAGAATATTTTCTTTTGTAAGCTGGATATATACCGTATCTTTTCAGTTTTCTAAGAACTCAAGTTTTCTCTTTAAGGTAGTGGGTTTCTTTATACCTTTTTAAAATTTCAGAATATTATAAATGTTTTGTTTACATAAATTTATTTCATTCAGTTTGAGTCAAAGTTATAAGTGTGCCCATCACCCAGAATTTATAACTTTGTAAATGTTTCGTAATTATACAGGTAGAGGGCTCTGATTCAGACACATTTTTGTTATCAAAATTTTGCAAATACAGAAAACCAGTAATAAGATTAGATTAGTCTGTAATACTACCAGCCACAGCTAACAATTTTAACAATTGAAATATATCACTCCACTTTCTTCAATACTTATACATTAGTATACTGTATTTCTTTTTTTAAAAAAGCAAAATTAGAATCTTGCAGGTCTACAATGTTTTTTCTTATTTAAATAATGTCACACACTTTTCCTGTGTTATTAAGTATTCTTCTCTGTGTTAATGGCTACACCATATTCATTGTATGTATACTCCAGAATTCCTTTAGCTAATACCTGGTATTAAAATTGTGTATGACCAGCCTAAGGAAGAACGAGACCCTTCCTCTACTAAAAGTAGCCAGGTGTTGTGGCAGGTGTTTGTAGTTCCAACTACTCATGAGGCTGAGGCAAGAAGATGGCTTGAACCCAGGAGTGTGAGGTTCTGTCAGCTATAATGCCACAGCACTCTACCCAAGGTGACAGAGTGAGACTCTGTCTCAAAAAAAAAAAAGTGGGTATTTTTATAAATGTCACCTTGTTCACCTTCTTAACTATATCCTTAGACTAAGGAATCTTCCTTTGCTCTCTAACTTCTTTTTTTTTTAATTAAATCATAATTGTGTACATTAATGCAATCATGGGGCACAATGTACTGACTTCATATACAATCTGAAATATTTTCATCAAACTGTTTAACATAGCCTTCATGGCCTTTTAATCACTGTATGAAGACATTTATATTCTGCATTTAGTAAGTTTCTCCAGAAAACCAAAAATGCTCTCTAACTTCTTATGACATCACTAGCAATGTTTTGTAGGGTTTGTGTCTTTCTTTACTGGGGTCTACTATTTTATTTAATCTTTGCATATTTGTTGGATTTCAAGTGGCATTTCATAATTTTAATATACAGTTTTGGGGATTTTTTTGAAGAATGTGTTTATTAGCCATGGGTAATTCATTTGTAGATTGCCTAGCCAGTTCCCATTCTTCGCCCAGTGTATTGGAATGTTTAACTTCTGATGATGTATAGGTATATATAGAATTCACATCCCTTTTAAACATGTGCTGCAAATTTGTTTTGTCATGTTCCTTTGAATAATATTTAGAGTATTTGGGAGAAATATTTCAACTCTTATTAATCAAATCTGTTTATTCTTTGTTTCCCCCTGCTTTCTTGTATATTAAGAACAACTTCCCCAGTACACAATCATCAAACATTTATTTACATTTTCTTCCATTAAAATAGTATTTGCTTAATATATTCTTCCCCTCATTTACTTAACTATTGTGTTAAGACATTTATACTCTACATTTCACTTTTTAAATTTAACATCTCCGGTTTATTTTAATGTAATAAATGGAATAGGGGCTGTGTTCTTTTCCCAGCTGACTGACTGACTCAGGCCTGCATGGTGTGCAGTAGGGTCCTTGCCTTTCTGGTCTTAGCATCGGCTCAACGCTCGGACCCACTGCACTCTGATGTGCCTTTGTTCTCTATTATGTCACACTGAGGGTCTGTGCATGTCACACCAGTGTAACAGCATTTCCATCACAGTGGCTTCACTGTGCAGAGTGAAGTGCACATCATTTTCATTTCCCCACTACTTTTTACCACATTGCTTTTGCATCACATCTCACCAGGGCTACTACCGATCTTACTATTTCAGTTCACCTCTCCACTCAGTCTATTCTCAACATAGCAACAGTTATTTTTGTTTGTGAGTTAGATCCTGACATTCCTCTGCCCTGATGTCTGCAATGAATCTCAATCTCACTCAGTCTAAAACCCAAAGCCCTTGTGAGGCCTGTCATCCTGCTGCTCTTTCCAGAGTGCCCTACCATTTTTTATATTCTTTGAACCTACCAGGCATGTGGACTCTGGATGGTTTCTAGCTCAGTTACTGGTGTGTCTCCAAACTTTAGTTTCTTATCTGCACATCTGTCTTGTTTATCTCACAGGATTAGGGTGGAAGTGCTTTTTAGCTAAAGTCTTCTACATATCTATATGTACAAGACTTATTATAATTTTCAAATATCATCCTAAAATGTGTCTTTCTTTGCTTTAGAAAGTTATTGTATCTATTCCTCTGTTCACAAATGATTGATTCACACATATCTAGCTGGTGGCTCCTCTATGCCAGGTGTGAGGAAATGAGTGAGAGTAGCCAAGTCAGGCTCACTCAAAGAATTTATAGTCTAAAAGTGGTAGATAGATTTTTGAAAACAAAAAGCACATAAAATATTGCAGTGCTTCAATGAAAACAAAGCATATATAAAGTATAGGAGGAACAAAGGAAGAATGTTCAGATCTCCCAAAATTAACACCAGAAGAGAGAAAAAGGAGTCAGGAAAAGTGTTATAGAGCTGACCTTGTACTGAGTCCTACCTTGACCACACTCATCTTATTCTCTTAAAGTGTACCCTGTGAATTATTTATCACAACTGCAATTAATTCCATTTGTGGGTGATTACTTATTTGTTTTTAGTTGCACCCATCAAATTTAAGTCTACCCAGAGAGGCTCCATGTGTGTCTTATTCATTTCTATACACTAAGGTTCAGCATAGTGATTAGCCCAAGGGAAGAGAAAGGGAAGGGTGAGAAGGGAACACAGGAGGACAGGAATGTGCGAAGGAAGGAACAGAAGAGCATGTCCTAGTGAAGAGCACAGGATCTAAACTTAGCTGTGTGACTTTAAACACGTTATTCAATCTCTTTGTGCCTTAGTCTTCTTAAGACTAGGGAATTGTTGAGCATTTAAGGACACAGTTCTTGGGGGTGGGGAGCTTATTAGCACATTGTCAAATGTTTTGATTTCTAGTCCAGTCTGCCAAGGTCCTGACCACTTTAGGCCAAACTACAATCAGGCTCTTAGGACAAAAAGTCCAAAATTAAGGTCCTTTTTTCTGTCTAACAGTTTCAAGTATCAAAGCAACTTAGGTTGTTTTGTGTTGCAACTTAGGAGTAACATAGAGGGTGCCCAAAAATGTATGTATATTTTCAGAAAGGAAAAAAAAGGTATGAAAATTGTAATACCCAAGTCATGTTTGACATCTTTGAGTACAGGAGGTGCTCAAATTTGACTTGTATTCACCTTCTGTTATAAGTATGTATTGATTACTGCAAGTTTTACTACACGTATTTTCCTTTATTAAAATGTACATATATTGGTTGGCACCCTGTATATATGTGAATATATATAGCCTGTAACAAAATTTTATCTCGGCCACTCAATCAGGAGGACACTTGTGTTTCAGGGTTGTCCTTGGCTATCTTGATGACTCAAATGAGGACATCCAGGATCCCGTGAGTGACAAATTCTTCAAGGAGGTGTGGGTTTCAACAGCAGCTCGAAATGCTACAATTTATGATAAGGTGAGGCTCACATATTCTCCCCATTTTTTCACTAAATTTCACCACAAAAAGCCAAGAAATTATTATTTCTGCATAGTTTTGGTATAGAGTATTCTTAGCGAATGTCAAAAGTCATCATATTTCCAGGTCATATTTAAACCCCTATTTGTGGACGCTGAGAAACAAAATCTAAGCCCATCACACACTTTGGTGGAAGAGAGGCTTTAGTGGCACACTAGCTCCACCTGAGGAGGAATCCTTTGAAAGCACCCCCAATGTATGCTCACCTGGCATTTAGACATGTCTAATGACAGAGAAGAGAAGACTGATGGGATCAAAAAATGAATTAGAGCTGGGTCCAATCCAGCTCATCCAGTTGCCAGTGTTGTAACCTATGCACAGTGACTCAACTTTCTGAGTCTCCCTTTCCTTGCCTATAAAGTGGAAGGGCTCTCTCTAGTGTGGTTATGAGACTGAAGAATGGCCTATTGAATGTATTTAGCACATAGAACAGAGTGAACAGCAGCCATTCTCATGATGAAGCTTGTTAATAACGAGACGTGTCCTTTGTTGGATGGCTCTAATTTTAGAAAGATGTTTTAAAGTTCTTGATGCATAGCAAAAGCATGTCCTGTGAAGTCTGTCCATGTGAGCAGGTTACCTCAAGAAGTAGCAAGTTCCCCATCATGGAAAATATTCAAGCTGTGATCCATTGACCACCTATTGTCAAGACTGTTTTTCTCCATGACTTCCAGAGTCTCTCCCAGTGGAAAGACGTAATTGTTAACAAAGCATAATGCTGTCCACATGGCCTTATTTCTTACTAAAGACTCAAGGCTATGGGTAAATAGGTCTTTTGCATAGAGTCTTTAAAATGTGATTTTGCAAACACAGTGCACAGATTGTTTGGGTCCTGGTTTGGGGGGAAACATCTATAAAAGACATTTTGGGGACAGTAGGATAAATCTGAATATGGACATTATGGAATTAATTTTCTTCAATGTGAAAATGGTGATTATATAGATACTTATTCTTAAGAAATAAATGATAAAGTATTCAGGGATGATGTGTTATGGTGTCTAAAACTCATTTTCAATTAGGAAATTGTTCAATATTAATAATTGATAACTCTAAGTACATACAGATAGGAGAATTTTCCTAAAAACAGGGAAAATATAATGTGTAATTTTCTTCTTAGACCCAAGCCTCAAACTCAGAGGTCATTATTATCTCCCAAATTTGTTTTAGTGTGGGATAACATCAGTGTATCCTGCTGTTAATGACTTGTGTAAAGCAGATATTAAGATCTAGCTATGATTTTGTAAGGGAAGCACATACCTATTTGTAGCATATAAGATAACCAATTCTTAAATCAGGTCTATGCTGATACATAGACTACAATAAAACTACAATATGTGTTTCATAAAACACAAGTCTTGTCTGTTGTAATAATTGTTTTCCATAAAAGGCTTTTGGAAGTTTCTTTCAAACTTATCACTCAGTTTTCCATTTACATTCTTAACAGGTGTTCCGGTGCCTTCCAAATGATGAAGTACACACTTTAATTCAGCTGAGAGAGTTTAGAAATAAGCCCAAACTAGCTGAGGAAGATCCCATTAGAGCTGAGGAGGAATTGAAAAAGATCCGTGGGTTCTTGGTACAATTTCCCTTCTATTTCTTGTCTGAAGAAAGCCTGCTGCCTTCTGTTGGAACCAAAGAAGCCATAGTGCCTGTGGAGGTTTGGACTTAGGAGTTATGCTCATTTGAATAACAGACATCCACCCTGAAGACCACACTACAGACAGTGACGTTGGGGATGACACAGCTGAAGCCAGGCCTGATGCAATCTCAGGGGCCACCCACAGCCCTGTGGAGTGACTGAGGGGGCTGCAGCCACACTGGGGACACTGGACATTAGCCAGGCTTTGTAAATCCTTTATAAATCATCTTGTAGTTCATACAGGCATTGTTCAAGACACTGCTTATTACAGAAGCTGCTGTGATTCTTCAAGTTTGCTTGGAATGCCCCTGCATCTGATTGTATAGTAGTGTTCCCCCAGCTAAAGACTTGGTCATCCTTCCTTTTCAGTCACTGTTCCAACAGGCAGACTTTAGTCTACACTGCAGCCTGCATGAGGTACTTCTGATAAGGTTGACACCACAAAGCAACAGGAAGGAATTAAATCCCAAAATTGAGGCAGAGATTCATTTCACATGGCTCCCAAAAGCACTGACAAGATGTGTCCCTGTGATCAGACCCAGTGATCAAATGTGAAAGCAGGTGCAGGATGTTTGAATACATGGCAACCAGATAAAACTCAAAACATTCAACCTCAGAAACCTCCAAGGTGTCAGTGGAGATCTCATCCAGATAAGACAAGAAGATTCTTTCTAGTCCTGTACAATTTCCTGTCATCCTGAGCTTCTGGATTGATTGAAACTTCAGTTTCTACATTTCAAAATCAAACCAGTGAATATAATTTGTCTTGCAAGAGAATTGGAAGCTTCATAACTCCTACTGAATTAATTAGTATGAGTCTAACCTCATTTGACATTCAGCCCTCCTGCTATGTTATCTTCTTTAAGAAAAATTAATTGGTTGTAAAATGTGCTACACTTTGCTTACATTATTAAATACACATTAACATTCCACCAAAGGTTCCAAAGAAGTTAGGATACTTACTAAGTCACATTGTCCTAGTCTATGACTTATTCTGAAAACACATTTTTTCGTCTGCTATTAGTGTAATCTTTGATGGACAAAAATTCTAATATAGAATAGAAGTACACTCACAGCCTGAAGAGCTAATATGGTTTCCAAAATGCCTATGCCCATAAATTATGGTGCAGGTGCAATAATTAGACATGTCTGTGGGATCACCTGGACAGCCTCTCATAAGGGTTGTTCTCCAAAGAAGTAAGCACCCAATTCCTGCCTTCATGGAATTAATACTCCAGTCAGAATGGCCAAGAAGAGCAGAGTCAGTGATATGGGTTAGTACAAGAGAGAAATGGTGTCACATTTAGGAGAGGATCTCATACCCAGGGAACATTTCACAAATTTGGTAGGATTTGGGAACCAGCAATGGAAATGAATATTTTGGTGAGTAAATAACTTCTTATAGGGGTAAAATGACATCATTCTGTAGCAACTGTAAATAAGACATTTGATGCTTATAGAAGTTTAGATTGGCCTATGAAGTATTGAGTGTATGTGAAATACCAAAGGATACCTTATGTTTTATTTAAAAACACTTTTTAAACTTTAGAACAGTCAACAAACTGGCACTGATTTTTGTGCAATATGTTCCCATGAAGCCATGAAGAATAAAAGCCTGAAAGGACCCTTTCTTTTAGTACATCATTTAATCCAACTCCTCCCCATTTTATAGATGAGGAAACCAAGGCTCAGACTCGATGAAGGGCTCCAGTGCTTTTAGTACAGATGGTAGAACTGGGACCGGCAAACTAACTGCCATCTGTTGTTGACCTCTCTCCTCGTCCCTGTCCAAAAATAGGGACGTGCAGGAAGTAGATCATAGACAGGATATTGCTAAGCCATTTTGAGCCCTGGGATATTATGTATCTATGTATTTGTCTGTCTCCCCTTACTAGAATCCAAGTGTCAGGGGGCAGGGACTTTACTGTATTTTGTTAATCATGTATCCCCAGGAGACTGGAACAGTGCCTGGCACATAGGAGATATCAATAAGTGTTTGTGAAATGAATGAACAAGGTGGAGGAGAGAGCTAACAAAATGAAAAACTTGTCTCAGATAAGAAATCTTACTTCTGGTTTCTATGTCAGGTTTGTTTTCTGTTGTACTTTCTAAAAGCCAATATGCTCATCTGCAAAGAGGCAATGAGATTTACTTGAAAGGATGTTCTCAAAAAGTCAGTGCACTAACTGCCTCTTTTGTAGCAGCAGTTAACATGCGCTTTGCAAAAAGCGCATCGAATGTGGGCACTGTGACCTGGCATCTGTCATTCTCTGATTGCATTACTGCCTCCTACAAGTTCAAATAATTTACCTTTGACATTGCAATGTTGATAAAAATTTTCAAATGTAAATATTTCAAAGCCTTGAAAACCTGTAATGAATCTGTTCAACATTTCAAATTGATTGTAATCTTTTGAAATGTCTATAAAATCTATGCCTGACACCCTGCTAATGCCTGTAATAATTTGTGTTTTCAGGAAGACAAAATTCTATTATTAGAAGAAATGAAAGACAGAACAAAGTTATGGTCTTTCAAAGCTAATCAGACTGGCCAGGCTTAGTTGTTAGAGAAGTCCCTCAGCACAGCCAGCCTGGAACAGACATTTGTTCTGAATTACAAATCTGGCCCATGACTCCCAATTCAGTGGGTTCTCAGTGCAATTCTTCACAGAGAGGCACAGCGGGCTGCTCCTCAGATAACTGTGTGGTATACTGTAAAACAAAATACTGACTTTCAAAGTACCTTTGAAAGAAAATTTCATCTGTAGGTACTTTAAATATGGACAGTTAACTTCTTATGTAAGAACTGTGGAAATTAGAATATATTATGAATTAATAGTCTTCCCAATGAAAACAAGATGAGAAGTCATTTTGCAAATGAGACTAGACAAAATAGATTTTATGTATACATAGTGAAAACCTTCACTTATTTCTGCATCCCTTCATAGTTCGTTCTTTCTCCTTCTATCTCCAACAAAATCACCTCCTTATTATGTAAAAAATATTTTAGATGAGAAGAAAAGCCCCCTGGAAAAATCAAAATGAGGCTTTGTGCTAGTCTGCCCAGGCTGCCATAACAGGTGCCACAGACTGGTGGCTTAAACACCAACAGTTTACTTTCTCTCAGTTTTAGAGGTAAGAAGTCTGGGATCAGCAAACCAGTGTGGTTGGTTTCTGGCAAGGGCCTCTTCCTGGCTTTACCGTGTGCCCACATCATCTTCCTTCTGTGTGAGCACAGGAAAAAGAGAACAAGCTTCTTGGTGTCACTTCTTACAAGGACACTAATCCCATCACGGTGTCCCACCTTTGTGACCTTTTATAACCCTAATTGCCTCTCAAAGGCCTTGTCTCTGAACACCATCATGTTGGGGCCTTGGGTGTTTTTGGAGCGGAGTGCTGTCTGCAGTCACACCAGCAGGAAGGAGAAGAGAGGACTTGGGTTCTTTGTGAGAGGAGTGCTATCTGGATGAACACTGGCATAATGTGAGGACTTGGGTAGGTTGTGAGTGGAGTTTGCCTGGATGCACATGGCGGAAATGGTGATTGAGGACTTAGGTGCATTGGGAAAGGAGGGCAGGCTGGATGCACACTGCCAGAGAGGCGTTGTGAGGGATTGGGTGCTCCTTGAGTGGAGTGCTGTCTGGATGCACACTAACAGAAAGGACACGTGAGTACTCAGGTGCTCTGGGAGAGTAGTGCTGCCTGGATGCACACCTGCAGATGGGAAGTTGAGGACTGGTGTACTCTGCGAGAGGAGTTCTTCCCTGATGCACACTAGCAGAAAAGGAAGTTGAGGACTCAGGTGCGTGGGGAGAGGAGTGTTGTCTGCAAGCACACCACCAGACAGGTGAGATGATGACTTGAGTAGTCTGGGAGAAGAATGCTGTCTAAATGCGTAATATCAGAAAGGAGAGGTGAGGTCTCAGGTGCTCTGGGAGCGGAGTGCAGTCCGATGCACACTGGCAGCAAGGGGAGGTGCGTACTCGGGTGTGTTCAGAGAGCAGTGCTCTCAGGATGCAGACCTGCAGAAAGGAGAGTGAGGACTCGGGTGTTCTGGGAGAACTAGAGAAAAGGAGATGTGAGGGCTCTGCTGATTTGTGAGAGGGGTGCTGTCCAGATGCACACCTTCAGAAAGGAGAGCTTGGGGAGAAGAGTGCTCTCCTCATGCACACTAGTAGAATGAGTAAGTTAGGCCCCAGGGTGTTTGGAGAGGAGTGCTGTCAATAGGCACACTATCAGAAAGAAGAGGTGAGGACTCAGGTTCATTGGGAGAGGAGTGCTGTCTGAATGCACATTGGTGGAAAGGATTTGTGAGGACTTGGGTGCTCCTGGAGTAGAGTGCTGTGTAGATGCACACTGGCAGAAAAGGTGCAGGAATCAGGTATTCTGGGAGAGATGTGCTGCTGTCTGGATGACACTTACAGAATAGTGAGTTGAAGACTTAGGTGCTCTGGGAGAGGAATGATGAGGAAATGCACACTAGCAGAATGGAGAGGTCCAGACTCTGGTGCTCTAGGAGAGGAGTGCTATCTGGACACACAATAGCAGAAAGGAAAGTTGAGGCCTCAAATACTCTGGGAGAGTAGTTCTGTTGTGATGCACACTAGTAAAACGGGAGGTGCGGACTTGGCTGCATTGGTAGAGGAGTGCTGTATGCAAACACACTAGCAGAAAGGAGAGGTGAGGAGTCAGGTACTCTGGGAGAGGAGTCCTGCCCGGATGCACACTAGCAGAATGGGAAGATGAGGACTCGAGTGCATTGGGAGAGGAATGCTGTCTGGATGCACACCCACAGAAAGGAGAGTTGAGGACTTGGGGATTCTGGGAGAGGAGTGCTCTCTGGACACAATCTACCAGAAAGGAGAGAAGAGCAATTGGGTGCAATGGGAAGGAGTGCTATCCATATGCACACTAGCAGAATGAAGAGTCAAGGACTCAACAGTTCTGGGGGAGGAGTGCTGTCTTCATGCACACTATTAGAATGTGGAAGTTAGGCCTTGGGTGGGTTTGGAGAGGAGTATTGTCTGCAGGCACACTAGCAGAAAGGAGCATTGAGGACTTCAGTTTTTTGAGAGAGGAGCGCTAGCTGGATGCACCCTGGCAGAAATTGGATGTGAGGACTCAGTGGGGCAGTTGTGAGTATAATTCTGTCTGAATGTACACTAGGAGAAATGGTAGGTGAGAACTTGAGTGCGTTGGGAAAAGAGCTGTCTAGATGCACACTGGTAGAAAGGAGTTGTGAGGACTCGGGTGCTCCTGCAGTGGAGTACTGTCTGGATGCACACTAGCAAAGAGGACAGGTGAGGACTTGGGTATTCTGTGAGAGGAGTGCTGTCTGGATGAACACTAGCCAAAAGGACAGGTGAGGACTCAGGTGCTCTGGGAGAGGAGTGCTGTCTGGATGCACACTAGCAGAAAGGAAATTTGAAGACTCCAGTACTCTGGGAGGAGAGTTCTGTCTTGATGCAAAGTAGTGGAAAAGGGAGATGAAGACTTAGGTGCATTGGGAGCAGAGTGCTTTGTGGATGCACACTAGCAGAAAGCAGAGATGAGGACACGGGCGTTCTGAGAGACTCGGCCTTTTTTTTTTTTTTTTTTTTTTTTCTGTTTTTGACTGGGGCGAGTATGAACGCATAACCTTGGGTATACGGGACCAGCACCCTACTCCTTTGATCCACAGGTACCTCCCAAAGGAGGGCTGTTCTTATGGACACTGCAGAAGGGAAAGATGAGGACTCAGGTGCATTTGGAGAGGAGTGCTGGTTTCATACACAGTAGCAGAAAGGAGAGGTGAGGACTCCAGTACTCTGCAAGACGAGAGCAGTCTGGATGCACACTTGCAGAAAAGGGAAGTCAGATCTCAGGTGCTCTGACACAGGAGTCCTGCCTGCATGCACACAAGCAGAAAGGAGAGGTGAGGTCTGGTGCTCTGGGACTGCTGCCTGGATGCACACTAGCACAAAGGAAAAGTGAGGACTCAGTGCTCTGTGAGAGTGGTGCTTTCTGGATGCACACTACCAGAAAGGAAAGGTGAGGACTCAGGTGATCAGGGAAGAGTAGTGCTATCTGGATGCACACTGGGAGAAAGGAAGTTGAGGATGTGAGTACTCTGGGAGAGAAGTGCTCTCTAGATGCACAATATCAAAAATGAGATGTGAGGACTCTTGTGCTCTAGGAGAGGAGTGCTATCTGGAAGCACACGGCAGAAATGGGAGGGGTGGCATTCCTCTACTAACGCAGGCAGGACCTCACTTCTTCTTTCCGCTAGTGTGAATCCAGACTCCACTCCTCTCCCTGAGAACCCGAGTCCTCACCTTACTTTCCACTACTGTGAATCTAGAAAGACTCATCTCCAACCACACCTGAGTCCTCATATCCCCTTTCTCCTAAAGTGCATTCAGACAACACTCCTCTCACATAGCATGCGAGTCCTCACCTCTCCTTTCTGCTAGTGTAGATCCAGATAACACTCCTATCCCAGAGGAACCAAGTGCTTACCTCTGCTTTCTGCCAGTGTACACTCCTCACCCAGAGGACCCGAGCCCTCACCACTCCTTTCTGCTAGTGTACATGCACACAGCACTCCTCTACCAGAGGACCTGAGTCCTCACTACCACTTTCTGCTAGTGTACATATAGACAGCACTACTCTCCCATGACATCCCAGTCCTCAACTGTCCTTTCTGCTATGTGCATCCAGACAGCACTCATCTCCCAGAGAATCTGAGTCCTCACCTCTGCTTTCTGCTTGTCCACATGCAGACAGCACTCCTTTGCCAGAGGATCCAAGTCCTCACCTCTGCTTTCTGCTAGTGTACATCCAGACAGCACTCCTCTCCCAGAGGACCCGAGTCCTCACCTCGGGTTTCTTCTAGTGTACATCCACACAGCACTCCTCTCCCAGACTATCCCGAGGCCTCATCTCTGCTTTCTGCTAGTGTACATCCAGACAGCACATCTCTCAGGCAGACAACACTCCTCTGAGAGGACTGGAGTCCTCACCTTAACTTTCCCCTTGTGTACATGTAGACAGCACTCCTGTCCCAGAGGGCCCGATTCCTCACCTCTGCTTTCTGCTAGTGTACATCCAGACAGCACTTCTCTTCCATGGCATCTGAGTCCTCACCTGTCCTTTCTGCTATGTGCATCCACACAGCGCTCCTCCCCCACCTCAGCTGAGGACTCACAAAAAGGAGAAGTGAGGACTCCAGTGCTTTGGGGAAGGAGTACAGTCTGGATGCACTCTGGCAGAAAGGGGAGGTGAGGATTCAGGTGTTTGGGGAAAAGAGTACTGTCTAGATGCACACTAGCAGACAGGGGAGGTGAGGACTCAGATGCTCTTGGAGAACAGTGCCTACTGTATGCACACTTGCAGAGAGGAGAGCTGAGGATTCAGGTGTTATGGAAGAGCATTTCTGTCTGGATGCATACTAGCAGAAAGGAAAGGCGAGAACTCAAGTGAAAAGGAAAGGAGTGCAGCCTGGATGCACACTAGTGGAAGAGGTAGGATAATGAGGACAATGTAAGCCAATGGCCATGCAACCACTTGCATTATCTCAGTGAGATGAGCAGATTGCCACAGCTCCATCTTACAGGAGCCTCTCACCAAGGTAAGTCAAGGAGCCAAAAACCATGAACTCAGTAGATGAGAAGATGGCCCCCTATTCCAGCATATAATCAGTGGTATCCTTCCAGGAGGGAAACAAAGTTTCTCTCTCCTCAGCAACGCTTATAGAGCTATCCAGGAAAGACGTTTCCAAATTTCACAATACCATTCTTCCCAGAAGTTTCATCGGCACTTTCCTTCTCTGAAACACTAGAGTGTGTTTCCAAAGTGCAATCTATTCTGGAGAATACTTGTATTGATTGAACATGTAACTCTCTGAACATTCCTGCTGAGGGAACTTTGGTGCATGTTGTCAGTGAGAAGAACAGATTGCCTCTGCTTATATCCAGCAATCTCTCTCTGGAAGGAAAAAGCAGTTTCTTCTCTTCCATAAGGCCATTTAGAGCTAACCGTGAATGCCTTTTCCAACATTGCAAAATACCTTGTTTCTCAGATGCGTCTGCACTTTCCTTAGACACACTTCAGTGTGTTACCAAAGTGCAATCGGTTTTGGAGAATGGAACTTTGCCCCTGCTGCCGCTTCTAACCCGCAGTCTGCTCCTTGATGGGGCAAGCATGTTCTTTTCCTCTGTAAGGATAGCCAAGAGATAACCTGAAGGAAGTTTTCAAACTTCCATAATACCATACTCCCCAGAAGTTTCATCTGCACTTTCCTTATTAAAAACATTAGAGTGTGTTTCCAAAGTGCAATCTGTTCTGGAGAATACTTATATTGGTCACACATGTAACTCCCTGAGCACTCCTCATGAGGGAACATTAATCCATGTGAGCCCCTCACCAGGTAAACAAATGTGCCAACAGCCATCCAGCTACGTGCATGATCTCAGTGGGAATAGAAGTTCATCCCTGCTCCAGCAGGTAATAGGCAGTACACTTCCTGGAGGGAAAAACAGTTCCTTCTCCTCAATAACGCCTAAAGAGCTACCCGGGAAGGGAGTTTCCCAACATCCACAACGCCTTGCATCCCAGAAGTTTCATTTGCAAGTTCCTGCTTATAAACACTTCAGCATGTTTCCACAGTGCAATCTATACCAGAGAATACTTATATTGATCACACATGTAACTCTCTGAACTGTTGCTGGAATCTGGGGTGCAGAGCTACATCACAGAGGCTTAGACCTGCTAAAGGAATTGTATGAAATAAGGGAGGCTACAAGTTCTCTTAGGCATGTAGCAAAGAATCTTTATTTTACCATTGCTATATAAGCAATGCACGTGCACACTATCAATTAATAATACTATGACTCAAAATCTCATGGCCAGGTCCTCTTCGGCATGGCGCTTAACAATCTATTGATTAACCGATACAAACATTCATCTTAATTTTATCTAAAACCATTCTAACTTCTATAGTTAAAACCAAACCACAAAACAGACCTCTGAGGGAGAACGCTGTTTGAATGCCTGACCCTCCACAAACCACCTGGAAATTCCTGAGATATACAGGTAACTTGCCTGCAAGCCCTGCCTCCACGACCCAGCCTTTGTTCACCAGTTTTACATCCAAGGTGACAAGGTCTTTTAGGTCATTATGGAGTTTCCAACTCACAAAAAGTTTTTTTTTTTTTTTTTTTTTTTGCTGGTTCTATGCTGTAGGCAACCGCTCTGCTTTACTTATAGTCTGGTACACATGAAGACCATGCTGTTACAGTTGTCACTGCAACACAAAGGTTGGCAGAATTCCTTCAAATAACAAGAAGATAGCTAACCAGTTAATCACTACTATTTAAAAATGTTTCTAGCAGACATATGTGAAAAGTATTTCTTAAAAAAACTACAGTTTTCTGTAGAAACCCAAAGACTTCCACACTTCTGAAGTCTACCATAAAGAGGAAAACCAACCAAAACTACAGCTATTTAAAAATATGTTCAATTAACTGTGAAAATATAAATGTAAAATAGGTACAATTTCATCCTTTAGGAGGTTTAACAGGCACAAATGAAATTCGCTTTTTATTTATTTCTACCCAAATAGTTAACTGTGAAAATGACACACCAAGCATTTGGGATAGTGTAGTTTGGAACACTACTCCTTCCAAATTTAATACCAAAACCACAGTTGGATTTTCCAGACATCCCAAGTGTATCTAGGCACTGTGGAATGTGGTCATGTCTTTCGGTTCTCTGCTGGGGATGGCACCAGTCATCAGCCTCATGGGTGGTGTTGTAGTGTTTCCAGGCTGCTCTGTTAGGCTGCTCATGGGGAGCCTTTCTATTGATTCTGTTGACAAAGCCTTAATATAGATAACTGCGTCTGCCCCATAACCCTCTAGGGAATATAGCTTTAGATCTCCTTGGAAGTACTGTGCATAAAGACATGATATGGGCAATCCATAACCCAAAACCATCCAGGGGCACTGCTCGAGATGTCTCAACATGAGGCGGCAGTGCAGTTAAATACATATAATTGAAGAGTCTGTCAGTTTTCCTCAATGGAACGCCACCTCCTCGGTCACTCATCTTCACAGTCAAATCCTCATTACCCAATGTGACATGTACTTGAATAGGGGGGTAAACACCTTAGTTGGCGTGGTGTTCCATGGTCGCTCTCATTGCCTTCTTGAAAAGTTCAAACACCATGTGATAGAGATGGGATGGTACATAAACCACTTGTATTGCTGTCCTGGTGATTTTGCATTTAGTTCTCCAAGTTCTAGTTCAGGAGGGTTAATATAATACAAATCACAAAGACGCCTAGCACTTTCTAGGCGCCTAGCCATCTTTAATAACTTCAACTACATTGCAGTTTGGATTTATGCTTCCAATGTGTCTTTGATGAGAGGGATTTCCTTTGCCTTTTCCACCAAATAATAAAGAGTGCTGATTAAGTAGCATTCTAATTGAAATGCGACTCATGTAGAATCGATCCAGAACGTACTGAACATTCTGGCTGGTGACAGGATACACCCCAAAGCTCTCCTTGTATTCAATCACACCCTGGGCCGTGGTGGGAATGACATCATTGTGTCGGTTTTGCATCCGTATCACAGTATCTTTAAAGTCATACACAGCTTTAGCATCCTCAGCACTTTTGTCCTTAAAATCAAGAAGCTCCTGAAGACTCTGGATATACCAGCTTTGTACCAAGTGAACGGATGGCATCCTGAGAAGATTGTCTGGGAGGAGACTTATTTCTTTCATTATATTTGCCAATCTAACGGGCAACTCTTGCCGCAGAAACATAAATGAGGTCTTTTCACAAGCTTTCCCGGACCGATCTGAAGTCCAGGAACTGCTTCATGGAAAGCGCGGACGGCAAGAAGCGTGGGTTGAAGTCCACCTGGCCTGGAATGCCGCTCACGGGAGCCGGGCCGGAGCCCAAGTCCGAGGTGAGGCTGCGGCTAGAGCGGGCGCCGGCGGGGCCCGGGCCGGCCCGCGCAGCAGCAGCGCCAGCCTCATACCAAGCCCCGCCAGAGGAGCCGCAGCCCCCGGCGCCAGGTTGCAGCTGGGAGCCGCGGTCGGGCGCTACTTGAGGGACGTGGCCGGCTGCAGGGGCTGGGAGCTGCTGTCACCGCCGCAGGCCATCGCCCCCTCACACAAAAAGTTTTTTAACTTGCTCTCACAGCATGTGTCTGTTTAAAGGCACATAAAGGCTTTTCACCTATATTTCCCCTTTCTTTTTCTTATTGTGGCAGTTAACGTTCATATCATTCATCATTAATGCAAAAATTTCAGTATGTCTTTCATTTTCTTGTTTCACTTGATTAATTCTCTTACACACAATGTGTAAAATCAAAATTAAAAAAATTAATAAAATTAATAAAATTAACAGTAATGCAAATGATCCTACAGAACTTCGAATTAATCCATTAATTTTTGGTAATGTATTTATTTGCTCAATTTCCTTAGCAATATCTTGCAAAATTTGATCTCCAGCAACCTTTCCTAACTTTTGTTGAAAGGCAGAATAAACCTCATGCTGTAAATTAACAATATCAACAGTTAAATTTTCATGGTTTAGCAAATGCTTTTTCACTTTCTCTCAAGGGAATTTGGAATACCCAACAGGAGTAATACAAAAAGAAATCCTATTCCAATCACATTTCAATGTTATCTGTTTCTTTATGCTAACCAGTTCATCTCCTAACATAAGGACATTTGTTCTAAATCAGACAGTTCATTGTATATTTCAATGTCAATTTGGTTTTGGGCAGTCCATAATTGTTCAGAGTTCTTATGCCAATTGGCCACAAAGTTCTGAGTTTTAATGTTCTATGTCAATGCCACACCAGCAGTTGCTAACTGCAATCATCCCAAAATAGCATCAATGAGCAGTCTGAGAAAGCATTTGCTTCTTTTCAGAATCTTGCTAACAGTTGTAGGATTGAGAGCTCCAGGGATTCTTGCCAAGGCGGGGTCAGGTTAATTGGAAGCCATAGTCCAGTACGAGCTCTCAGCAAATACAACTATTCCTTAGATGGATTAAAACTTAAAGAATTGTTAATGCAAGTAAACAGTTGACAAGAGGGACAAAAAAGTTCTCCTGTTACTTTGTTCCAAGTAACATTTCCTTTTAACCAAACAAAGGGTAATTGTAAACAAGCTTAGATATATTTAGTCTCATTTACCATAAATTTCATTTGATATGTTTGGTAACAGTTGTGGATATGGAGAAACAATCCTCCTGCCCATGCTTTAAGAGGTTGTAATGCTGCAGCAATTTTCCACAAATGTGTTTGTTTTGAATATGCTACAATGCCAGGAACTGGGAGTGAAAACCCACTGTTTTTCCAAAGCATAGACTGAGAAGTAGCTATTGCTGCTTTATCTTTATTTTGTTGAATTTCAAGTGGCATGCATGACCCAAGAGTTGTTTCTAAGTAAGCCATACCCAATCAATTACCTCACCACCTATGGTGTTCATAAGCATATAGGGAAATTCTCCTTTACATTTAGTCCAATGCACCCATTCATGGACTTCTGAAAACATAATATATCTTACAAAGTGGCAATTCGGGATTAGAAGAGATCTTGTCAATGTGATACTTATTTAAAGAATAAGCACTTAACATGAAAATTTCAGAAAGTTGTTTTGGATCTTTTGGTTTGTGTTTATACAAGCTAACCCAAGGTTGGACAGACATATGAAGATAATGGGAGTGCTCTCCAAAACACATAGGAGAAGCAGTCACTCCTGTTGTATAATTTAAAATCACCATGCCTTCTTCATTAGTTTTAAATGGTCCTCTGGTGTCATAGGGACCAAGGAGCCAAGAAGAATCATTAACATAAATAGGAACAGTAGGTTCCAGCCAACTAACACCTCAAAGTGAAGGAGGGTTACGAATGTAAGTCAAATATTCGTATTTCTGTCCCTCAGTGGAAAAAGATAAGAATTAGTATAGCTATTAACAAATTAGTAGCATTCACCTGCTTCTTGTTGTAATTCACCAAAGCTTTTGCTTGATGGCATAGCTGCTTTACCCCCTAGTCATTGGGGGGGATTTCTTTCATCCAGGTTAAAACTGTCCATCTCTCTCTCCTGGACATCCCTAAATTCATTTTGGTCAGGTTGGCTATCACCCTCTCTCCTCCTTCTTCTCCTTTCTTGTGGTATGTTTCCAGGGGGCCATGTTGAAATTTCAAGTTTTTATCTGGAACCCAAAGTTTAGTATTTCCTATAGAAATATAAGCATAACCTCTTCCCCAGCACCCATGAATTTTTAGGGTATCCTTGTAATAAACACATTGATGCAAGAGGGGGAGGTGACTTTTATCCAATGTTTATAAGCTGGAATTTCATTTTTCTCATTCATATTCAAAAAATTTACGGTAAAAAGCACTGAATACAATCTATTTCTGAGAGTTACATTATACTGTTCTCCCCCTTTTTCTGTTTTAAAAGCATCTCTTTCAATGTTCAATTCTATCTTTCAATTACGGCTTGTTCAGTACTGTTGCCAGGAATTCCTGTAATATGTTTTATATTGTGTAATTTTAAAAAGGCTTGGTATTTGTTGGAAATATAAGCAGAACCATTATCTGTTTTTAGTTAAAGGCTTGCCCATTACAGAAAAAGCCTTTAATAAATAAGTAATTATAGCATCAGCTTTTTCTGATGTCATTGCTGAAGCCCAAGAAAAATGAGAATAGCTATCAACAGAATGATGAATATATTTTAATTTGTCAAATTCTTGGAATTGAGTAATATCCATTTGCCATATTGATTAGGTAACAATCCTCTAGGATTTACTCCTACAGGTAAATGTGGAGCTATTAAAGGCTGACCAGTAGAGCAAGTACCTATTATAGCTCTTGCTGTATGCCAAGAAATATCATGCTTTCTTTTTTTTTAATTTTTATTAAATTATAATTGTGTACATTGGTGCAATCATGGGGCACAATGTGCTTACTTTATATACATTCTGAAATATTTTCATTGAACTATTTAACATAGCCTTCATGGCGTTTTAATCACTATATGAAAACATTTATATTCTACATTTAGTAATTTTCACCTATACCCTTCTAAGATGCACCATAGGTGTGATCCCACCAATCACCCTCCCTCCACCCATCCTCATGCTTTCTTTTTAAAGTTTGTGCAGTAGTATGATGTAAAGCATGTTCATTTTGGGCAGATAATACTGAGCCCACTAATTGATACAATGTTTGATTACCTAAAGAGATTAGTAATTTGTAATGAGCTCTTAACATGAGTGATATATATAGGAAATTACCTATTTCTAATTAATTATTGAAGGGAGGAAAATAATAAAGTTCTAGGATATTAATTGGTAAAGTAACAGTTTCAATATTTTGACTACATGAGTGGAATATTTAGAGTCACTGATAATGTTAATTGTTTTTTAATAAGGATAATCTGTTAAAAGTAATATAATGGCAAACAATTCTGCTTTTTTTACAGATGAATAAGGAGATTGTTGTATTCATAAAGAATGTTAGGACCCAAATATCCAGGTAGTTCCACTTTATTAGCATCTGTATAAAACGTTTCTGCATCAGGCATTGGTTTTAATTTTACTACTTTTGGTAAAATCCAATTAGTATTTTTAAGAAATTGAATTCTTTTATCAGGAAGAAAATGATTATCTATTGTTCCAATATAATCGGATAATACAATTTGCCAATCTGTATTTAACATAAGTAAATTAGAAAATTGGTTGTTAAAGGTACGACAATTTTTTTCAGGATCTCTTCCTGCTAATTGCCTTAAATGTTGTCTTTCTTTTAATATGATAAAAGCCATTTTTTGTATATAAGTTTCTATTCTATTAGACGCTTTGTTTGGTAAAATGCACCATTCCACAAAAGCTATTTCTTGTCCAATTAATTCTGTAGGAGAGTGCTCTGAAGAAAATACATAAATATAAAAATTGTTAATTTGAGAAACTCAATTTAATTGAGAATCCTAAATATGTTTCTCAATCTATTGTAATTCTTTTTCAGTCTCAGGGGTAAGTTGTCTGGCGCTATTAAGATTAGAATCTCCTTCTAAAATGGAGAACAAATTAGTAAGAGAGTAAGTGGGGATTTCTAATGTTGATCACATCAATTAATATCTCCTAATAATTTTTGAAAATCATTTAAAGTTTGAAGAGAGTCTCTTCTAATTTTTGAAAATCATTAAAAGTTTGAAGAGAGTCCCTTCTAATTTTGAGGAATTACATTTTGAGCACTAATATGATATCCTAAATATTTCCAAGGTTCCTGAGTTTGAACTTTATCTTCTGATAATTGAAGACCATATTCCTTAAATTTAGAACATGCCAGTTGGTATAATTTTTTTTAATTGCTTAGGACAAGGATGAGATAATAATATCCATATTATGCAAGTATATACTTTCTGGAAAAGATTTTCTAAGTTCTTCTAAAGGCTAATCCACAAACAGTTGACACAAGGTGGAGCTGTTAAACATGCCTTGAAGCAACACTTTCCAATGGATCCTTCTAGTAGGCCTTTCATTGTCTAAAGCAGGGACAGTAAAAGCAAAATGCTCTGCATCTTTTGGCTGCAAATGGATTGTAAAAAAGCAATCTTTTAAAACTATTATAATTATAGGATAATGCTTTGGTATTGGTGTTGGATTTGGAATCCCAGGCTGCAAAGAACCCATTGGTTTAATAACCGAATTAGTTTTTCTTAAATCTGTTAACATTCTCCATTTGCCAGATTTCTTTTTAATTATGAATATGGTGAATTCCATGAGCTTGTTGTAGGTTCGATATGATCAGCTTGTAATTGCTCATCAATTAATTAATGTAGCACTTCTAATTTTTCCAGAGGAAGGGGCCACTGCTCCACCCAAACCAGTTTCTTGGTTTTCCATTGTAAGGAAAGGGTGAAGCACTGGGCAGAGGCTCCTAGAGAAAATCCTCTGATAAGGAAGGAGCCCTAGGCCTGTTTTATCATGGCTATTTCAAGTAACTTCATGGTCTCTAGAAGGACTGGGCTGAGTTGGATCAGAGCCCATGTTAAACACTATATTTTTAGCAACATTTGAAATTGTGGGGATAGTAAGCATTGTTCCCCATTGCTGTAACAAATCTCAGCCCCACGAAGTAATAGCAATAGGTGCAATATAGGGGCAGATACAAGCTGCTTGTCCTTCAGATCCCTGACAAGATAATTTAAGAGTACTTTGTTCAATATTAGTCATTGTTCCAAGCCCCCAAAAAGTGGCTTTAACTTTGGCTTTAGGCCATCATTTAGGCCACATATGGGAAGCTATACTAGAAACATCTGCTACAGTATCAACTAGTCCTTCAATTTGTACATTGTTTTCAAAAGTTACCTGACATTGAGGGAGAGAATCATTTAGAAAAGAATGCCAAAAACCTGTTTTCTTGTACTTCCAAAACCACCTTCTCTAGTAACTGGAGCTGTTTTGCTTATAATAGGGTAAAATTAATATTTGAGCTACTCTATGTCCTGCAGATAACTGAATGTCTTTTGTGGCAGTAGCCATTATTAGGATTTCACCTGTATAATCTTCATCAATTACTCCTGGATGAACATTAAGTCCTTCTACAATAAGATTGCTTCTTCCTGATAATAATACAACTGTATTGATATGGGACCATAAACTGCAATGGGTAAATTTTTAGGAGTTTCTCCACAATAAGATTAACATCAGTTAAAATTGGAATGTCTAAAGCAGCACCTCCTTGAGTAGTATGAAATAAATCCTGAACATGGATTTTACTAACAGGATTTAATTTTGATTCATCTGAGTGTGAGTCTGGCCATCATTGACTGGAAATTGCTATGGGAGGGAGTTCAAGTTTTTTTGTCTGGGGGCTCCGAGCTAGCCCTGCATCAGACTCTTGCTGGTTCTGTGTAGTAGGCAGAACATTGCCATCTTTGTCTTTAACAGAGCAGCATTCATTAGTCCAGTGTCTGCCTTTACCGCAACAGTGCCAAACACCTGGCAGTTTAGCCTCCACTTTACTTGCAGGTTTTCCCTTGCGACATTCTTTCCTGATATGGCCAACCTTTCCACAATTGTAACACTTTTGTTTCCTATAAACAGCTTGCAATGCCAACGCCAATAAACTAGCTCAAAAAGTGCCAGAACCTACTCCACGACACACACAAATGTAATTGTCAATGGTAACATTTATCCTGATTTTTAAGTCCTGCCATGGCTTTCTTGCAATTAATGTTGGCATTTTCAAATGCCAATTGCATCAGTAATATTTTTCTAGCGTCCTCACCAGGAACAGATCTCTCAATTGCAGATTGAAGATGAGCAATGAACTTTGTGTATGGCTCATTATTTCCTTGAAAAACTTTAGTAAAATACTACTTAATCTCACCTTTTGCATCTAAATGTTGCCAAGCTGTAAGGCATATGTCTTTATCTGTATTAGTAATTAATTTGTATAACATCCCTGGGGATCCAATCCTTCATATTCCCCAGTTCCTGTAAGCTGTGAAAAATTCAGAGGGCAGACATTCAAGCTTATGTTGAGCTTGAATTTTAGCCTCCTCTGTCCTGGGAGACAAGATTTAAATTGAATGAACTGTCCTGGGCTCAAAGCCACATGGGCAAGAGTGTCCCAGTCCATAGGAAGCAATAAATGATCTCCACAATAAGATTTTAAAATGTCCACGACATAAGGAGAACTAGGGCCATAAATATGAACAGCATCCTTCATTATTTTTAAAATTTTTATGGAACTATTGACATGAGTAATTCTAACAGTGCCTTCTTCAGTCTCCTATCTCAATAAAGGAAAAAACAGTATGTTATCAGCAAAAGGCATAACTGTCGAAGTAGGCAGAGAAAAATGGCAGCCTCTTGTACAATATTAAAAGCAGAAGGCTTAACCAGAAAATGAGAAGACTTAACAGGTGATAAAGTACAGTAACAAATTTTGGGTCTGGAGGATTTGGCCTTGGAGGTGCAGTGGAGTTAAAGGTCTGTCCTGTAAAAGAGGAAAGCCTTTTCCCACTGTGGAAGAAGACTCCTTGTGAGCCTTGACCTGCTCAGTAGCCTCAACCTTTTTAGGGTCTTCAGTACATTTATTTTCAATTACCTGATAACACTGAGCTAACATTCTCTTACTATCACTAAAGTCCTCACAATCAGAACAATTAGTAATAGTACGATCAGAATCACTGTCAGTTTGGTCTTTCAATAAATTTTCTTTGTATCTGACATTTTTTTTTTATAATTTTATTGAATCATAATTCTGTACATTGGTGCAATCATAGGGCATGATTCATATACATTCAGAAATGTTTTGATCATACTGTTACAGAGAGCCTTCATGGCATTTTCTTGATCACTATATAAAGACATTGATACTCTACATTTAATAAGTTTCCCCAGTACCCTGCTAAGATGCACCGTAGGTGTGATCCCACCAATTGCCCTCCCTCCACCTATACTCCCC